>KN476932.1:0-34336 GCA_000787095.1 Periophthalmodon schlosseri | reverse complement strand
GGTTAGACAGTTAGCAGGCAGGGCCGTATCTGGCGAAATGTGAACGGTGTACGCGGCTGGGGGTCCCAAACGCAACTAGGGGGCCCAAAGCTGAATGTTGCTGTTCAAGGTCATTTTATTAACAGGTAAATTTAAAAACCAACGTACCAAGGTGTTAATATAATGTTTTTATTTATTTAACTTATCTATTGTAATTTTGTGGTCTTTTATTTGATTTGACTGGTTTTAGTTTGTTGTTGAGCATTTCTACCTTTAGTTGTTTTTTTGTTTTTTTTTATCATTCTTTGTCTCTGCGTAGCACTTCAGAAACTTGTTTTGTTTATAAAATATGCTATAAAAATAACATGGATTTGAAATATTTGAACTTTTTTCCCCTAATTAAATATTACACTTTTTTTAAAAACTGTAAATAATAGATAATTGTATAACTAGCCTTTCTTTCCCTCTAAAGTAGTGACCCATAAAGTGCCCCCTAAAATGAATTCTGCATCGGGCTCCACCAAATCTAGAAACGGCCCTGTCTGTAATAGTAAACAAGCCCTGAAGCTCGGCATTTATAGATTTACGACCTTCCTCTTCTGTTATAGACAAAGAGGAGCGTTTGTTTTATGGCTGGACACAGACGGACAGCAGCGAGAGAGACAAAAATGTGTTTAAATAAAAGCAGTTAACCGGTCGAAATGTTAAACAAAACATCCCCAAGTGACCTGCGGTGAAAAGACTGGTCCTCAACGGGGCAACAGGAGTCCAGCGTGTTGTTATAACGACCCAGAAGTCATTGGGATGTTTTTGCATAGTGCTGTTTTGAGTGATTGACATATTTATATTTTAAATCAGACCTATTTTGTTTGTGTCTCTATAGTTCTAATCTCTGACATCCGTGGATCATTATGTTATAATTTACACATTTTAAATCACAATACGCATCTAAAATGACTTAATAAAAGAAACAAGTCAGAAAACTGCGGTGCTCAATGGGAGCGTCATCACAACAAAGCGCCGCATGCTGTCGGCGCCCCCTATGGACAGCTGCACATCACACTAGAGCAGCACTTTTTTTTTCATTTGTACCAAAATGACGACGCGACGCTGCCGAATCCTACGAGTATCGACAATTAAGAAAATAAAACTGGAGAAGGAAGTGCGTACGTCACAGTGGGCGTGTACGTCACAGTGGGCGTGTACCTCACAGTGGGCGTGTACCGGTGGAGGTGAAAACGGGGGTAGATCAGCAAAATGGCGTCTTGAAAATAAGCGATTAAAGATTTACTCAACATGAATCACTGCAGATAAAACTTCAAGACGGTAAATGAGAAGTAAACAACTATAACATGGTTAAAATCTCTGAAAAGTTGATTTTGGATAATAGGTCTGATTTAAAAAGACTGCGCCAGGAAGTTCAAATGCCGTGGGAAAAACAAAAAAAAAAATCTGTGCATTGAAGCTGCATGGTGTAATTCTTTGAGGTTATTGCTTTTAAAAGAAAATACCTCTGAACGGTGAGCCGTTAGCTCACTACTGTCGCTCCCATTATCTCTCTATTTGCAGAGTCGTGCTAAAATTATATAAATAGGTAATGATCACACTATTGACAGTAAGTTACGAATGGGTAATCATAAAGAACATGTTAAACACTTTACAAATGAAGTGTAAAGGCAGGTGTGAGTGCGTCTCGCAGCTGAAGCTAACTTTCATCAAAGTCTATATTATCACTCTTCTGAACTGTTAGCAAAGTTATAATGTTCCCTCCTCAAAAACAGACCTGGAGTTGTGTTTTGTTTCATTCACACATGTTTGAGTAACTCTATTATTAGTCTGTCTACATCTTCAAAGCTCAAAATGCTCTATTCCGCCTTGTGATGTCACGAAGTGGTAGTTTCCAAGTTAACAGCTCCTTTTACCTTTAGTTCAGTAGAGATGGGCAAGTCCAGGGCTGAACTTATCCAAATGATTCTAGTGAAGGTGTGTGGAGTTTAAAAACACAGTGGAGCACTTCCTGTATTACCACATGATGACATCACAAGGTGGAACAGAGAAGAACTCAAACCTAAAAAATACGCAGGGCGTGTTTGTGTGTTAAACATGTGTGAATGAAACAAAACACAACTCCAGGTCTGTTTGTGACGAGGAAACATTTGAACATAGGTCAGAAAATAGCGTAATATTGCTCCTTTAAAATGGATAAAACTCCAAATAAAAGTGAGTAAAAATATGTATTAAAATGCTCCAAAAGGAACTCGGAATAACACCGACCTGTCCTCCGGGGAACGATTCACCTCATTCGTCTTTAATGACATCCACCTGCAGCTTCCCGTCCACTGCATGAACTTTGAGTATTTACTTACACTAAAATAACTAGGAAAAACCCAATAGAGATATAATAGGAGCGGAAGCATTGACGATAGCGGTGAGCTTAGCTGGGCGCCGTTGTGCACATAGCCAATTATTCAAAGTCTGGGTGAACATCCAAAAGCTCCTTCAGACTCTGTGTAGAACTTTACTGAAATAAGGGCTTTGATGAGACCAAAACACAGACTTGTTTTTCGGGTTTTAAATTTTTGTTTATGTATTGAAACAAAGGTATTACAGGCTTGAATAAGTTTAATAATGTTTCAGACGAACCCGACAATACGCAGAAATATAAATTACCCATGGTGCATTTTGTCTCCACTGTGAATAGAGTCGTTACTTTTAGTTTTGCTGTGAACGTACTGAGTCAGTTGCTTTAGTGTTTTCACGTTAAAGGCCCATTTTACACTATTCTCTGATCTGTTCTAATGTTGTTTCCTCATCACAAACAGACCTGGAGTTGTGTTGTTGAGTTCTTCTCTCAAACTGAAAACACTCTGTTCCACCTTGTGATGTCATCATGTGGTAATACAGGAAGTGCTCCACTGTGTTTTTAAACTCCACACACCTTCACTAGAATCATTTGGATCATTTCAGCCCTGGAATCTCCGATCTCTACTGAACTAAAGGTAGTTGGGTAACTTGAAAACTGCCGCTTCATGACATCACAAGGTGGAACGGAGCATTTTGAGCTTTGGAGATGTACAGACTGATGATAAAGTGTTACTCAAACATGTGCGAATGAAACGAAACACAACTCCAGGTGTGTTTTTGCTACGGTAACAGCATTAGAACATGACTTAACGCACAGAAGACTCCATTTTGTGTAATCTCGGCCCTTTAAACTTAACAAATCCTAAATTAGCACAACCTTACAACCTTCGCTGCCACCGCTTCACCACCACCGCTTCACTCCTCTAGTGTCGACTGTCATCAGCCCTGTATTATACCAGCCTTAACATCACTCCCCATTCTCAGCGCTCTGCTACAGACACAGAAAAAAACGCAGCGAACTTTGATCCGCAGCCAGGTTTTTAATGCTATTTTTGCCTGCTCGGAGCTACGCATCCTTCATGTCTGCCTCTTTTCTTTCTCCTTTTCTCCCTCCCCCCCTTGAGCTGCCGCCGTGTCGTATAGGCCAGCTCGATTGAAGCGCTCGCTGTAGCCTGCGAACTTCACTCTGACAAAAGGGGTGAGAATATACGGCTGTTGCGTGCGTGTCTGCTCGGTCGGGTTAGCGTGGTTGTGTTTTTTGTTTTGTGTTGTTTTTTTGTTTTTTTTTTTGCGTACCCTGGTTCAGAGTGGAGGTGCTGTTGATGTCTCCTGAGATGAAGGAGGATTCCGACTGTTTCCGCACCGTGTCGTTCCACATTCTCCTGATCCGGCTCTGGAAAGGGAAAGGAGGGAGGAGGGGGAGGAGGAGGCGATAAACAAGGAACATTGATCAGGACCGAACTGTGCGGTGTCTTGTGATTGAGTAATACGAGCCCTGCCGTTCGCTCGGGGAGGCTGGTGGTAACGAGGGCTGGAGAAAAATCTATAGTTTAGTGTAGTGTCAACATGTGAAAGGGCTGTTGTTGTGGTCATTGAGTTGCCAGGTTGGTTTATTGTTAAATATCATAGACTGTATATCTATAAATGGACATAGCTAACCCGCTAACCGCTAAGTTACGAATAGGAAGTGAGCACGGGCGCGATTCCGGCTCCATCGACTCGAAAACTGTCACCCCTGCAGTGAGCCTCGTCATTTTTGGACTTAAAATGTTCGTATTAACCCGCTCCACATGATCCTGGTGTTTTTATTTCGCTTAAGGACATAAAATTGGAGAACAAAGTGCGTACGTCACAGTCGGCAAAATGGCGATCAACTCACTCCACAACCAACTTCCAGAGGGTAAATGAGAAGGAAGCAACTATAACATGGTTAAAAGCTCTGAAAAGTTGATTGGTCTGATTTAAAGGTGCACTTTGTAACCCACGGAGACGCCATCGTTTGGCTGAAATGTTCCACAGTACGGCATTAAACATCTTTCGCTGTAGAGTGGGCTGGCGACCATTTTGTATACTGTGGTCCAAAGCAAGAAAAACGAAATGATCTGACGAAGGCTTTTTGCCGAAACGTAATCTAAAAATAAAAAAACCTTTTAGACCTCGGCCGTCTGAATCGGCTCTGTACTTTTTTCATTTTAGAAGTTGCCGCTCCTTGCATTTGCGCCTCTATAAAAAAACCTTGCTGTGCGTTTTCTGTTTGATTTGATTAAACATCTATCTTGCATCGATTCAGTTACGGCATTCTCACCGCGATTCGGGTCGCCTCTCCGCAGATCTGACCTGTAACTTGACCTTTCAGCGTTACCTGCTGCTTGTGGATATGTTTGATGCCAGACAGAAGAACATTTTAGGCACAGAAACAACATCCCCACGGAGAAAGAACAGAAAAGTGCTCGCAGTGGCCTTCACTCTCTTGCCTCAATCAGCCCCATACTGTGACTGGAGTGTCCAATGTGAGTGGAAGTGTCTTGCCCAGTGACGCGACAACAGTATGTGCTCAAACCGTAACCAAAAAACTTTAAATGGAGTTCACCGCTTCACCACTATTACATAAGGTGAATTTATGCTCATATATTGTAAACCTCTGAGTCTTTTCACAATGCATTTCTTTGGCAGAGCAGATGCACAGATGGGCTAACGTGCTAGCAACTGCGTTCCAAATAGGAAGTTAGCATGGTCGCGCTTCCGGCTTCATCGACTCTGGCTACAATTCACTTTCTATTGAAAATCTGCGTCCCCTCTCTCTGTAACTGCTGTGTCAGACTCTTTCTATTGAAAATCTGCGTCCCCTCTCTCTGTAACTGCTGCTGTCAGACTCGTCGTTTTGGTCTTAAATGTTCGTCTTAACCCTCTACATGATCCTGGGGTTTTTATTCGCGATTGTGTCTGTAAATCAAGATATGAACATTAACAACAGACAAATCGGGCGCCTTCTTTCCCAGAGTTCGCTCCCGCTAGCGTTAGCAGGTTACCTCCAACAGCCTCGCTCTGGATTGGCTCTTTGGTTGCTATGACACTCGCGGTCGGAATTCCAAATGTGGAACTCGGCTCCAAATTCGCCGCTATAACTGTTAGCCTCGACGAGCTGCATTTGACTGGAGCCGAACGCTGTGGGCGACGTCACGCTCACTCAGTCCACTTCGCATCGTCTGTTTATGTAGCAGTAAATTGTAACAGGAAGCGCAGACATATCGCCGGCATAAGTCTGGATGATTTTTTTCGTCTGGAATCTAAATTTAAATCACTTTTTTTTTTAACTATTTCCACCTCTGCTCTTTTCTCGGTGACTTTCCTAATAATAGCTTCAACTCAGCCCTCGTACTTTTATTCAGACGATTCAAAACAAAAAAAAAATACAGTAGCCCGGTCGTCGTGTTAAATTCTAGCTCTTGAGAAGCGTCAGCCCCTGCAGCAAACGAGATTAGGAGTGGTCTGCGTGTCAGCCGTGTTCTTATCAGCTCAAAGCGTGTCCATCACAAACTATTACGGGCAATAGAAGCTCCAAATGCATTTTCATTCAGTTAAAAAAAGATTGTCTGATCACGTTAATGCCGCAACACATCTGTAATATTTCCTGATTGTATAAAATTCAATCCGTTCTTTGATACATAACCTTGGGAGGGTGATAACGCGGCGCAATAGTTGGCGGAATGATGCAAAGAGACACAAGGATATGCTTTATAAGGAGGGTGCCAGCTAAAAAAAGAGAAATATTACAGACTCAGAGTGAGCTTTGGTGTTTAATTAAATCCTCACTTTGTTGGTTACGTGCTCTTAAGGTCAGTGTTTTATGTCTGAATTACTAAACACGTACAAAAAGTCAGAATGGGCCGGATTAAAGGTGTTGCTCGGGTGATATTTTTTGTCCTACGTAAACAAAATGAGGAAATAAACAGGGGAAGCGTTCGTGATCGGAATTCAGAAGAGCAGCCTTGGTTTAAATTAATGCTCCACCACGTAACTTTTCTCGTGTTGGGTTGTTGGTTACGCCACCTGTCGTCTGTGGGGATCGAAAGTTGCTCAAAAGGTAGAAAGTCGGCGGGCGACAGTAGCTCGGTTGGCAGAGTTCGTAGAGCCGCTGACCCACAGGTCGGCGGTGCGATTCCGGCTCCCACAGATGAACGCTGTGGTCGTGTCCTTGGGCAAGACACTTAACCCACCTCGCCCCTCGGTGTGTATGGATGTGTGTGTGAACGGGTGAGCGGTTCCTTGATGTAAAGCTCTTGAAGGTGGAAAAAGCGCTATACAAAAACGTGAACATTTACCATTTGCCGAAGTTAAAGCCATACTTTGGAACATTCTCCATGGAGATACGCCATACTGACGAACATTCTAGGGAAAGCAATGAGATTTCCATGGAGAAATAGGTGCCCAACAACAGGCCTAGTTACAAGTCAGGTCTGTGGAGACGCGAGCCCACGCACAGTCAGGATCCCTGGTTGTCAAGGTGTATTAAAGCTATAAAAACACCCATACGAAATCAATGTTTTTTTTTATTTATTTTAGTTTTTCCTTTTTGAAATGTTACACGGAGGGGCTTTAGAATTGCTGGTGTATTTGTTTTGTAGAACGATCAGCTGCATTTGTCCTGGTCTAAACACTTTGCCAGGCGACAAGCTTTGGCAGTAAAAATTACATTATATATTTATCCCATTCAAACGTACAGAATTGAAACCTAAGAATAAACTCATACTGGCTTCTCCTGTCGCAATTCATGGTCATATCTCCCAGCATGCACCTGTTCAACCCACTTCATATTACTTATACATGAAGGACTCCATAGGCTCCTTCAAATACCATTTAGCACATATTTGTCGCACTTACATGCTATTTTTCTTGCTAAAAAAAAATCGCTGACACTGCTACACCCACTCCACCCGAGCTAGTCTTCCCGCTAGCCGCTAAAAGCTAACCAATTCCCGTAAAACACTGACTCCAACATTCCAAACTCAATTACTCGTGTAGAAATCCCCCGCAGGCTAACCCCGGGCGCCTGTACGCGCACACGCTAGCTTACTGCGCGGTACCTGTGTAGCGGACGAGTAGCGAGCGGTGGATCGTGACGTGGAAGTCTTGGCGGAGCTGTGGGAGCCCTCGGGTGGCAGAGCGCCGCAGCACTGGGACTGGCGAAAGCATTTGCTGTACTCTTTGCGGACCTGGAACGAGACGTTAAAATATCAGGGAAAATGAAAGTACGTTATTCCCCCCAGCAAAACAAAAACAAAACATCTGTATCAAAATGTCACCGGGCTGACAGCGGTAAATGCCAGATTTGTAAAGGACAGTCGCGACACATACAGAACGGAGATGATGTGTTTTTATATTGATGCTTTGAAATAGTTTCGGGGAAAGGCGATAATCAAACCTGACAGTGTGAAAGTACTTTTTGTATTGTTTTGGTTCTCAAACTTTTCACACCAAGTTTCAGCTCATAAATTATTTGGATTTCGAGAAGCACCAAGACCGGACCAAACCGGGTCTAAAAAGGACCATATCCTTCAGCCACTTCTTCTGTATTTTTGTTTCTTCTTCGTGTGACCTTTTCCCTTGGTATAAATTCGGGGTTTGACGCTGCCTCTTCCCTTTGTAAATCCAGTATCGGGAAGAGGTCAGTCATCTGCTGTAATCCCATAATTAAAGTGTCCTTTTGTTATTATTTTTGCCTTTATTTCCATCTGTAATTATATTTTACTTGTATCTAAGTTGATATTGAGCTCTGATGTTGCTCCGATGTTTTATCATTTTATTAAATTTGTATTATTTATTTAATTTATTCACGTGAACAAGTGCGGGGAGATGCCAACGCTGTCCATTATCTTCTCTGCTGTAGTTTGGGTTGGACCGATAAATAGCGGCACATGTTGATTCTATTTTGTACCGTTGTGAACCAGATTAAACGGAGAGCGCCTCCAAAAGTTCCCGCTGTGTCCCGTGGCTCCTTAATGCGTCACAAACCGCACAAAACAACACGACGCAGAAGTCCAACGGTCACATATGTCCCGGAGTTACGGACTAAACCAGGTCGGAACTGTACGTATTTGAGCAAAATGTGTTTATAAGCAGCGGCTGAGATCAAAATAAGTCGGCTGCGTGCTGTCTGCTAGAAGTGCGTGTTAGCATGCTAGTTGTTGTTGTTAGCGTTACCATGATGGCCTCTAAAAGTTGTGAAAAGTGCTTATAAACTCATCGTGGTGATTAAATCGAATGCTCAGAATGCATAAAGTAAGTGAGGAATAACTTTGGACAAACTGCAAACTGTTTTGAGATGAACTAGTTGTGTTTTTCACGTTTTTATAACAGTAAAAACCAGGTAGAGCGCCGTTTGTATAAATAAGATTAAACTGCTCTGTTCTGGGAGGAGATGCCGACTATATTAGACCCAAGGCTGCGCTACTGGTGAAGAAAATAAGACTTATACAGAAGTGCAAACAACGGCTCGCTGAGGAGGGTTAGGGACTTTTGTTTTGTTTGTTGAAGATGTTCAGAACAGTTATGTGCCAGTTTGATTGTGGGCACAGCTGTGTTTGTGTGTCGTTCTGTTACATTTGTCAAATTAATTAAAAAATAAGAAATAAAAAAAAATAAAACAGGATTCTAATAAACAGTTTGAGAACCAGGAACAGAGGAAAAACAACAAAATGCAAACAGCTTTGAGTTAGACAACAAAAATTTGAATAAAAGTGTGTTATGTTATACTGTTCCCGCTTAAAGTCTTTACATAATATTTAATAAATAGGTTCTGTATTACACAAAACTGACTCTTGTAGCTTTAAGTCATGTTCTAATGTTGTTTTCTCCTCAAAAACAGACCTGGAGTTGAGTTTTGTTTCATTCCCACATGTTTGAGTAACACTTTATTATTAGTCTGTCTATTCTCCAAAGCATGTTTGAGTAACACTTTATTATTAGTCTGTCTACATCTCCAAAGCTCAAAATGCTCTGTTCCACCTTGTGATGTCATGAAGTGGTAGTTTTCAAGTTAACAGCTCCTTTTACCTTTAGTTCAGCAGAAATTGGCAGTTCCAGGTCTGAAATGATCCAAATGATTCTAGTGAAGGTGTGTGGAGTTTAAAAACACAGCGGAGCACTTCCTGTCCACATGACATCACAAGGTGGAACAGAGCGTTTTCAGTTTGAGAAAAGAACTCAGCCTAAATATGCAGCGTTTGTGTGAATGAAACAAAACACAACTCCAGGTCTGTTTGTGATGAAGAAACAACATTAAAACAACCAGAAAACGGCGTAATATTTGCCCTTTAACCACTAACCCACGATTTGACTGAAACAAAGAATTTCCCTGATACCTTTTTCTGCAGGAGGCAGTGGAAGATGAAGATGAACATTCCTTGAAGAGTGTTGAAGATGGTGAAGAGGTAGGCCATCACTATGGACGACTCATTCAGAAAAAACAACCCGAACGACCAGGTTAAACCCAGAAGGCAAAGAAGCGCAAACGCTCCCAACACCCACGACCTGCAGAAGAGACGGCACGTTTTAGACACAGCCTCTCCATGAGGTCAGCGAGATGAACATCTGGACCTGTTGCTATGACAATTAATAGCTCAAAACTAAATATTCTGTTATCTGATTGGTCAAGAGCCAGGTCCTCAAATGTCTTTAACAGGAAACTGGAACTTGTGAAATTTAGACAGATGTAATATTTTAAACAGCAATACCGTAGTTATGAGCGGATCAGTATCGAAAAGTATTGATTCTTTTGTAAAACTATTGATACTTAAAAGTTCAGAAAAAGTCCAGAAAATTGTGGGATTTTTGTAGAAATGTTTGCAATTTTGGAAAGTCCTTGTTTTTATTATAGTTTATCTGCACATCTATATTGAAATTTTAGATCAGACCAAAGTAAACTCCTTTACAGTAGCTTTAAGTTCAGTGGTGGAACATAACGAAGTAAAAGTAGTAAAGTACTGTACTTAGGTAAAAATGTAAGTATCTGTACTTTCTACTCCACTACATTTCTGAACAGGACTGAAAAGTAAAAGTATTTTTTGTTATTGTTTGAGACCTGCTGAAAAGGCTGAGGGTTTATTTTTAACACTTTCAAATTAAAATATACTGCTAAAAAAACAATGGATTCAATTGTTTCTGTTGAACAAAATTCAGCTCAAATCTTTATCAAAATCACCACATTTGAAGCTTCATAAACCTTCAAAATCTGTTTGAAATACTTTTACTTCTTACTCTTTAAGTACATTTTTAAACAGGTACTTTAATACTTTTACTTAAGTAGATTTTTTCTTTTGCTACTTTTACTTTTTGGTGAGTATCTTTTTGCTCCGGTATCTACTTTTACTTAAGTAACGTAATTGAGTACTTCCACCACTGCTTAAGTTTCAGTGCATTTGAATATAAAACACACTGGTATCGGCATCGGATCGAAACAAAAAACACTCGTATCGCTCGTGGCTAAACAGCAGCTCATAAACAACAAAAATACCCATGTTCTTTGAATGCATCATGGTTTATGTGCGTTCGTGTGCTGAACAATATCTTTCTCCCTGCGAATTGGCTAAAGCGAGCACATGCACAGCAGGTTTTTTATATTTTTTTTCTTTTTTTTTCCACAAAGGCAGCTTCCGGGAAAACCTAGGAAGAAACGAGATAACTTAGCAGTCAGTTTCGATGACGGCGCCTGGCCCTTTACTGAAACACAAGAGTGGAACGAGCCGCCCCAGGAGATACAGAGCCGGCCCGGAGAGCGTGTCAGAGGGACGGGAGACGAGACGGAGGGGGGCGGCGGGGGGCGGGGGGGCAAAGGTGTCAGAGGGACGGGAGACGAGACGGAGGGGGGCGGCGGGCGGCGGGGGGGCAAAGACAACACCAAACCGCCCTCTCCGGAGTGACGGCTGTAGGGTAAACGCCGCGCTAGCTCGCCGTTTACAAGTCTGTGGATTTTTCTTTGAGATTCGCACATATTGCAACCAATTATTTCAGTTTTGCACGTTTGACTTTGAGACGGGCGCCGGGCAGATTTGAAGCGAGACCCTAATTAATGACAGTTAATGAGTTTTGAATGGCTGTGATAACGTGTGAAATCCAATCTGATAGTGAGATGTTGTACGGCAATAAAAGGCGGATTATAAAAAAAACAAAAACAAGATAGAAATGGTTTCGCTGTGTATTTTGGGTGAAATTGCCTTGGCGGCGACAACGAAAACTCGCCCACCTAACATATGTTGCTCTGCCCTCTGATATATTGTCGAACAGGGATTTCGGCACGGAATTGGTGATTTTTTCCGAACTGAGCAATGCAGGACGAAGTGGAAAAACATTGGTATTTTTTTCCTTTTTTTTCCCTATTTTTTCAAGTTCCTATGTTGCGCAAAATTGACTTTCTTGAGTTTTAAGCCATGTTATAATGTTGTTACCTCCTCAAAAACACACCTGGAGTTGCGTTTCGTTTCATTCACACATGTTTGAACAACTCTGCATTAATAGTCTGTCTCAAAATGCTCTGTTCCACCTTGTGATGTCATTAAGTGGTAGTTTTCAAGTTAGCAGCTCCTTTTACCTTTAGTTCAGTAGAGATTGGTAATTCCAGGGCTGAAATCATCCAAATGATTCTAGTGAAGGTGTGTGGAGTTTAAAAACACAGCGGAGCACTTCCTGTATCACCACATGATGACATCACAAGGTGGAACAGTTTGTTTTCAGTCTGAGAGAAGAACTCAGCCTAAATCTGCAGGGTTTGTGTGTTAAACATGCGTGAAGGAAACAAAACACAACTCCAGGTCTGTTTGTGACAAGGAAACAACATTAGAGCAGATCAGAAAACAGCGTAATATGGCCCCTTTAAACATCCATCGTCTAAGCATAACCGCGCCGGAGCTAGCGATAGCACGGGTCAGACCAGCAGTTATGAGGGAGTAAAAAACGCAATATAACTGGAGGTGGAATCGTAAATGATCTAAAGACGCAGCGGCGGGGCAGGATCGAAAACGCCAAAATGAAAAATATATTGGGAGAATGGAATAAACGTTAAGGTCGTCTGGGGAATTTCAAGAGGCAGAGGCAGAAGTAATGGCGGATGTTATTTTTCACTTCGCACATGATTGAGCTCGGAGGAGATGGACAGGCCCAAAGTAACTGCTCCGGTCCAGTCACCTAATCTCCCCGCCGACGGGCTTCAGTCGACTGATCAGGGGTGAGAGCGAGTCAGTTAATGCTTTTTTCATTTAGTTGTCAATTAAAACAATGATTTAAGTACGTTCTGTACATAGACTGACTGGGTTCCAAATAGGAAACGAGTCGGGTTTCATGGAGGTGGAGTGCTTCACCATCTTGTACATGGTCACCACCAGGAAGATGACATTGACCTGTCAGAAGAGAAAGAAGAGGGAGAAAAGGAGGGAGCGGGGTTAACACGGCACAGCACCGAGAGCAGCCATCGATATCCTGTCAAAACGGGAGCGCCGAGGCTTACCAGAACTGAACCTCGGAATACGGCTTAATCCATACGAGGTAACAGAGGACGGACGAGTCTCTTACTTAAGCTGTCACCTGTTCCGCCCACTGTTATTTACAGCTTTATAGGTCAAAATGAAGTCTTTTTAGTTATTAATTGTCTTACATTACACAAAATGGACTCTTGTAGCTTTAAGTCATGTTCTAATGCTGTTCCCTCCTCAAAAACAGACCTAGAGTTGTGTTTTGTTTCATTCAGTGACCCTTTATTATTAGTCTGTCTACATCTCCAAAGCTCAAAATGCTCTGCTCCACCTTGTGATGTCATGAAGCGGTAGTTTCCAAGTTAACAGCTCCTTTTACCTTTAGTTCAGTAGAGTTTGGCAATTCCAGGTCTGAAATGATCCAAATGATTCTAGTGAAGGTGTGTGGAGTTTAAAAACACAGCGGAGCACTTCCTGTATAACCGCATGACATCACAAGGTGGAACAGAGCGTTTTCGATTTGAGAGAAGAACTCATTTAGACGCCTAAATCTGCAGGATTTGTGTGAATGAAACAAAACCCAACTCCAGGTCTGTTTGTGTATTAAAAAAATACAAAGCTACTTTTTTATTTCTACGTCATCAGAGGTATAATACTCCCTACAACAGAAGAATAGCTGGACTTGACTTGAATGGGTGACGCTTTGGGGGTTTTTGTCTCCAGGTCCTGGGTCCTGTTCTCATAGTAAATAAACATCTCCTTAAAACTCCAGACTACTTTTTATTATTTTAAATGTTTTGTTTATTCTACGACTATAACTATAATCGAACAACAGTGAAACTCTTTCTCTTTTCTTTCATTTCTATTGGTTTACACATTACAACTCCCTTAGTATTTTTAGTATGTGATCCGCCTTAACAATTATTAATATTTTTGTTTTTTATGATTATATTTTGACCTAAATAATCATTATCATCAACCAACGTAATAATCTAGACATGCTTATTTCTATTCGCCTTCGACACAGGCTGCTTTTAAAACTGCTTTCTCCCACTCTACTTGCTGGACAGTGAACGCATCGGCCTCGACACGGGCGTAAACGCTCTGGGGAGAGGAAGTGAAAGTCTAATTAAGTTTAAATATATCTAATGTACTAAGAAGCGGTCGTGTTTTCAGTTTTTAGAATACGTGAGACTCATCAAGATGTTTTTGTTAGCGTTTGACATAGGCGCGGATTCAGTTAGCTTCTAGCTTTGAACGCAATTTCGTCGACTTGGAGTCATTCTATTTTAATTTTCAAAGGGAACTGAAACATCACACCTAATTAACTTTAAATGAAGCTACCTGTGAATGCAAAGTGATGCACGCAGACAATCAGAGACGGGGTTAAGGGCCAGTAACAACATTCTAAACAGAAATTAAAGAAACAAAGTACGGTATGAAAAGCACGTTTTCCATTTTAAAGAGGGAGGATTACACTTCTATAGAGTAATAACTGCTAAAACATAACATACTTAGCTCACCGTGTTAGCATTTGTTGGTTTAAAAATGCTATATCCATGGCAGGGGAGGAGACGGGGGGGGCAAAGGGGTCTGTGTCCCGGGCCCCAGGGTCTTAGGGGCCCAGAATTGGATCCTCTTCCTATTCATTTATATTACGGGGGGCCCATCTGATCATTCAAATCACATTCAGTTCTATATTTGGCTGCTACGATACTTGCGGTCGGAATTCCACAGACCCAATCCGGAGTGAGGCTGCGCACCGCTGATTTAGCAGAGGACGAGCGATTAGTAACGATGTCAGTCAAACCTGTTGCTAACGCTATCGGGAGCGACCTCAGGGAAAGAAGGCGCCTGATTTGTCTGTTATTAATGTTCATATCTTGATTTACAGACACAATAGCAAAATAAAAACCCCAGGATCATGTAGAGGGTTAATACGAACATTTAAGACCAAAATGACGAGTCTGACAGCAGCAGGTACAGAGAGAGGACACAGTTTTTCAATGTAAAGTGAATTGGAGCCAGAGTCGATGGAGCCGGAAGCGCGCCCATGCTCACTTCCTTTTTGGAAAGCGGCAGCTAGCAGGTTAGCTACGTCCATTTATACATACAGTCTATGTTTTTGACGCTGTCGCTCTGCCGCTCACTGTTCTGTGAGGGGCGGGGCCGTGTGGTGGGAGCATGTGCTGCAGAGGACTTGCTGACTATGTAGAAATGCGGGCGGAGCCTTAGACAAGTGACGTGGCATTGTACAGCGTGGCACTGAAAACAACTTCAGACGTGTTTTTGATGAGGGAACAACGTGGTAGAAAGATCCATGGCAGGGGAGGAGACGGGGGGGGCAAAGGGGTCTGTGTCCCGGGCCCCAGGGTCTTAGGGGCCCAGAATTGGATCCTCTTCCTATTCATTTATATTACGGGGGGCCCATCTGATCATTCAAATCACATTCAGTTCTATATTTGGCTGCTACGATACTTGCGGTCGGAATTCCACAGACCCAATCCGGAGTGAGGCTGCGCACCGCTGATTTAGCAGAGGACGAGCGATTAGTAACGATGTCAGTCAAACCTGTTGCTAACGCTATCGGGAGCGACCTCAGGGAAAGAAGGCGCCTGATTTGTCTGTTATTAATGTTCATATCTTGATAAGTCTAATTAAGTTTAAATATATCTAATGTACTAAGAAGCGGTCGTGTTTTCAGTTTTTAGAATACGTGAGACTCATCAAGATGTTTTTGTTAGCGTTTGACATAGGCGCGGATTCAGTTAGCTTCTAGCTTTGAACGCAATTTCGTCGACTTGGAGTCATTCTATTTTAATTTTCAAAGGGAACTGAAACATCACACCTAATTAACTTTAAATGAAGCTACCTGTGAATGCAAAGTGATGCACGCAGACAATCAGAGACGGGGTTAAGGGCCAGTAACAACATTCTAAACAGAAATTAAAGAAACAAAGTACGGTATGAAAAGCACGTTTTCCATTTTAAAGAGGGAGGATTACACTTCTACTGCGGGCGGAGCCTTAGACAAGTGACGTGGCATTGTACAGCGTGGCACTGAAAACAACTTCAGACGTGTTTTTGATGAGGGAACAACGATGGTAGAAAGCTCAAAAACCCTCTTTAAACAACTGGTGTCGGTTGAGTAATTCCTTGATTGAAAAATGCTTAAAATGGAAGAAGATACTGGGCCTGACGAGCTCATGGCTGATACTGTAACTTTTGGTCAGTTTGGTTTATGAAATTTGGTTTATTTTATAATTTTTTTTCCTTTTGGTCCAAGCTGCAGTTCTGTCATGGCGATAATAAATAAACAAAAACATGTGGGTGTCCCGCACGTGGAAGTGTGTCATCTCAAACATAAACATACATTTGAGGCTGGCACTTGTGTGTGGAGCAGACGGGGAGAGGCAAAATGAACAACAGCTGCGTCAGAAATACAACATTCAAATCACTGTTCTTCACAACTGGCTCTCCACATAAACTGTGTAAAGAAGTGGACTGAGTGAGTGTGACGTCACCCACGGCGGCTCCAGTCAAATGAAGCTCGTCGAGGCCGGAGCAGTTATAGGGGTGAATTTGGAGCCGCGTTTCATTTTCGGAATTCCAGCCACGAGTATTGTAAAGGAAATCAAAATATTGTGGGATGATTTTACCTTTTAGAAATCACTTGGTCTTGTGATGTGAAGATTGATGCATTCAGACTTTCAGATCTCTCTCCTTTGAAGCGCATCACACCTTGTACTGTTTTAACTCCACACGATCATGAAGGCCACCAGGAGCTCGTCTGACCACACCTCAGGAGGAGTGTCACATCCTCTGGTCATCTCAAACTATACAAACTTAGTGATTTGTATCATTCGGGGTCTGGCTCTGGAGGAGACGCTGTTGGCAACTCGGTCGGACCTATTTCTTGCAAGAAATAAACTCTTCGTCTTTGCTTCAACATTCGTCAGAGCCTTCAGAAGGAGTCTTATTCCACAACAGTATCATGGCAACCAAAGAGCCAATCCGGAGCGAGGCTGTTGAAGGTAACGCTCCTTGGGCAGGAAGGGAGCCTTAGCAACGCTGTCAATCAAACCGTTGCTAACGGCTAGCGGGAGCGACCTCGGGGAAAGAAGGCGCCTGATTTGTCTGTTATTAATGTTCATATCTTGATTTACAGACAAAATAACGAAGTAAAAACCTCAGGATCATGTAGAGCGGGTTAATACGAACATTTAAGACCAAAATGACGAGTCTGACAGCAGCAGTTAAGCGCGAACATGCTCACTTCCTGTTTGGGACGTGGCGGCAGCAGGTTAACTATGTCTATTTATATAAACTGTACAGTCTATGGCTCTCCCCGTCTCCGTCCGTCTGTTTGATAACTCTGAGTGAAGAGATGCGTTTTACATGGCCGGGAGTGATGACATGGATAGGATGAGACAGAAAAACGGACTCGCTCGTGTGTGTTCGTGTGCTCGTTCACGTGTGTGTGTGTGTGCGCCCCCCGCTGGTGCGCTCTCCACGGGGTTGTCCTCTGCTATATTCTTCTGCCAAATACATCACAAAAAACACGCGACGCAGCTCTTTTCAAGGTTTGCTCTATTTACAGCCCGTTCGGACACATTTACATGCCATTACCATACGCATCTGCTCCTGCGCGCGGCCGGGCGCAGGTGTGGAGGGCCGGCGTGGGAGTTATCAGGAGGAAAAAGACATGAAATATTAAAAAATGTTTGCACTGGAAGCGGACGCTGTGCAGCTCTATGGCAGACGGTAAAAAGCCCCATCTCTGCATCTTTAGATTTAAAAATATTCGTTTCTTTATGTCGTTAAACGCTCTGTAGGCGACTTTGATTCTATTCGACAAAACAGCCTTTACCGCGCAGCGTCAGAACAGCTACTTGACTGCGTTAATGTTCCAGACGCTCGGTTCTGTGTCACGGTTCAACATCAGAACGAGAGACGGGACTAAGAGCCTGTACATCAAAGAAACTGATAAAATGGGGAGAGAAAACGGCAAGGCAAGTTAGAGGTCAGATCTGCGGAAAAACGAGCCTGCTCATGGTAAGAATGCATGTTTTTCAAGATTTTCTGTTTGCAATAAAACCCCCTGTACATAAATTCAAGAAATTATTTTTGACTAAATTGTGTTTCTTTCTACTGAATGTGTGTTATTCCTTCAGCCCAGATATGGTAATGTCAAAGATATGTGCTGTCTGTTATGTTATACATTGCAAAATAAAATAAAAACTTGAATTACAAAAAAAATAAATGCAAGAAATATAAGTTTAATGGAACATTCTATGGACAGAAGCGGGTGGAATTCACGGAAATTTATCTGTGTAAACTCAGTCGTCCAGGTCTGATCCATAGTAAAAGAAAAATATTAAATCTCTCAACTGGACAAAAAGTTTCACTCCTCCAACTTTTGGTCCAGTTGAGAGATTTTATTATATTTTTTTACTACAATTCACGGTAATAATGAGCAGACCTGTCATGATCATCACTATATCGACTTCTTGTTCAAATACAAAGCTAGAACTATATATTTTTGGGGTCAGTATTTATCATGTGGACTTTTTCTTTGCACAACTGGGAAAGTTTTGGTTCTTTTTTGGTTATATAAGATTTAAGCGGTAAAAAGGTTGAATTCATAACTTGCCGGACTCATTCCAGACTCAAACTAACGACTAAAGTGTTTCATTCTGCTGTTTATTTACTGCAGCTCATGATTTTTAACCATATTGTAGATTTAAAATAGTTTTTGTGGTTTAAATCTGCTCTTGGGTTGTTGCATCAGTGGCGTAAATTACTTTCAGTATTATCGTTTATTGTCTGTATTTACTTCAGCAATATATCAAACTTCAAAACGTGTTATCGTGACAGGCCTTGTAATGATTCCTGATTCCTTGTGTTCTTTTCCTCTGCACTGCTCCTCTTACACTACAACAAAAGCACAAACATTCGCACTGCTCAAGGTCACAACAGCCAAATTCGTATTTTTAAGATGGTAACTTATTTCAGTCCTGGTTTAGTCTCTGTTTAATTCCACATCAGGCGCAGCTTTGACTAGTGCAGTTTTCTCCCAGCATTTTGTCTTTGCCGTTGATGTACAATTCTCCATTTATCATCAACTCAGCAAAGCATAACCGTATATCTGGACCATAGACCGTATATATAAATGGACATAGCTAACCTGTTAGCCGCCACGTTCCAAATATAAGTGATAAGTGATAAGTGATCGTGGGCTGCGCTTCTGGCTCCATCGACTCTGGCTCCAATTCACTGTGTCCTCTCTCTGTACCTGCTGCCGTCAGACTCGTCATTTTGGTCTTAAATGTTCGTATTAACCCTCTACATGATCCTGGGGTTTTTATTTCACTATTGTGTCTGTAAATCAACATATGAACATTAATAACAGACAAATCAGGCGCCTTCTTTCCCCGAGGTGGCTCCCGCTAGCGTTAGCAACAGGTTTGATTGACAGCGTTGCTAAGCGCCCGCTCCCTGCTAAACCAGCGGTGCGGGCGGGAAGGGGTGGTACCTTCAACAGCCTCGCTCTGGATTGGCTCTTTGGTTGCTCTGATACTCGTGGTCGGAATTACAAATGTAGAACTCGATGAGCTTCATTTACTTCTTTATACAGTTTATGATCTGGACCAAACCAAAGTTGATTTTTTTTGAAGATTTCTCCATCCAGGCCCTAAGTACATATTCACAATCCATTATCTTATGGTTGTGCTGCCTGCTTGCGTCCACCCGGGCG
This sequence comes from Periophthalmodon schlosseri, assembly GCA_000787095.1. Lineage (NCBI taxonomy): Eukaryota > Metazoa > Chordata > Actinopteri > Gobiiformes > Gobiidae > Periophthalmodon > Periophthalmodon schlosseri. The sequence continues at coordinate 14,773 of KN476932.1, read as the reverse complement.
CAGGTTTGGTTGGCCTGTGTGTGTTGGAGTGAGTCATCCTTAGCAGCACATAAAATATTAAAGGGCTGAAGATGGAGATGTCCGTGTGGCGCGATTGGCTGGGGACGTGCCATGATCCGCAGCGGGGCTATGGGCTGTGGTAATGGGGTGTCTACCGGCCCACCCTCTCATTACTCCCATGTCCTCCCCGCTCCCAGTCACCCTTGTTTTTATCCCGGCGAGCAAATGACCTTCACGCCTGATTGCCATTCTGGGAGTATTCTTTCTCTCTTTCGAAATGTACCTCGCAAACAACTTCCAACTTGCTCACCAATTCTGATTTCACGAGGATTTCATGGCTGAGCGGAGGCCGATGTCCTCGTGTCAGCCATAATGGGACCACTTTCCTTTCATGCAAATTGATCGCGAAAGTGAGAGGCTAACAGCACATGCACGAGAGCTAGCAAAACAAGACAAAATCTATAATGTTTTCCCTGTCTAATGCTATACCTGCGCGGCGACTTACCACAATTATGAAGGTTACGGGTCCGATGAAACTCCAGATGAAGTGGTTATCAACCCTCAGCCAGCATCTATAGATTGGAGAAGAGGAAAAAAAGGGGATATACTTCAGTTCATTAATCATCTCATTGCCAAAATAAACTTGTGTGTCATCGATCAAAGGCCGGCAGGACGGAACGCGCTACTGAAGAACGATGGAGGCTCCGCTGACCACAGAGAGCACAGCCGAGCGGGGGGTTGGCCCGGTGCCATGGGAAGCTCCAAGTTAGTGGTTATTGGTGGGATGACTTCACGGTCTGCAAATGTGTACAAATGTGGACGACCGTGGCTGGCTAAACAGTACATCACAGGCAGAACACAGGAAGAAGAAGAAAAGACCCTGTACTGTAGCTTAAAACAGGAATGTTTAGCCCCATTTTATCAGCTGCAAAGTCGTTGGATTTACAGTCACGTCTAAATATTATTAAAACGACAGTAGTTTAGTTGGTGTTTGTCCACTGATCTGAAGGTTGGCGGTTCGAATCCCGCTCTCGACATGAAAAAAAAACAAAATCATCATTGGTTGAGCGAACACTGGTTGGTCCAGCTCCTACAAATCAATGCTGTCGTTGTGTCCTTGGGCAAGACACTTAACCCACCTCACTTTGAGCCTTGAAGGTGGAAAAAAGTGACTATTTACCACTGAAAGCAAGTAAAACAATATGTCAGAGTAACCCTTTTTAATTAAAGTTTTTGTTTTCCTCACAGAGTAAAGAGTGGAATACTGTTATAAATAAAATATTTAAAGTCCACTTTTAGTTAATTTGGCTCTGATTTTGCATTTTCATTTAGACATTTAGACTAAAAATTCTATTTATGTTTCAATTGTACTGAACATCTTGGGTCACTTAAATACTAAACAAAATGGTTCCAAAATATCACATTTTTATAGTTCGGCCGAAGTAAGAAGGAAAACATTCAAATTTATCTTCAGGACAATAGTCCCGACTCGGTACGGCATTAATGGAAATAAAAACGTTGACAATTATCAAAATAACTGACCACGCACAAGAACGGTAGAACGGAGCTAACTCCCATCGAAAAGTGAAAGTGGTGTTAGCCCCGTGCTAAAGCTAAAGCTAGCGGTTGTTTGCTGAATGACTTCATGCCCGTGGTGGAAGTAGTACTCCATTCTGTTACATCAGTAAAAGTACAGATACTGCAGCTAGTAAAAGTAAAAGTAGCACATGAAAAAATCTACTTATGTAAAAGTATTAAAGTACCTGTTTAAAAATGTACTTAAAGAGTAAAAAGTAAAAGTCTTTCGCTCAGATTTTGAGATCTATGAAGTGATTTCAATAAAGATTTGTGTTGGATTTTGCTCAACAGAAACAACTGAATCAATCATTTTTCCCAGATGTTTTTATTTGTATTTTTTTGTTTGTCAAATTATGAACTTGATAAAAAACACACCCCTCCAAACTTTTCAGCAGGTCTCACACAATAATGAAAAATACTTTTACTTTTCAGTCCCGTTCAAAAATACAGTGAAGTAGAAAGTACAGCTACTGCTCTCAAATGTAGTGAAGTAAAAGTAAAAAGTAAAGTAGAGATACTTAAAATTTGGACTGAAGTGTAGTATTTTACCACCACTGCTTCACGCTACAAATATCCGAATATGCTACTGAAACAATATCTCACGCTGTACCACCAAGGACCTAAAATTAAGCAATGACTCCAGCAATAAGACTTAAAAAAAGGGTTGGTCTTGAACCCCATAAACCAGGGGACTGCAGTGGTACAAATCACACGGCCTGCTGCTCCGAGAACTGCATAAACTTCTTTAACTGACAAGGCTAGCAATTATCCACATGCAAAGACTACAGAACCCAGCAGGCCAGAGACGCTTGCCGCTGTAGTCATTAATGTTGTGGTTTTGCACACAGCCCACTCTTCTTTTCACAGTGACATGGGGAGTGTTTGTCCAGGGGCTGAGGCGCTACACTTTTTCCGATCCCATTACACGAGCACGTGCACGCACAGGGCGAACGCTGCCTGTCAGAAGATCAATATCCCGCCCAGAGTTGTAATATTGACACCGGCCTTGGTCAAGAGCATGGACTGTATATATAAATGGACGTAGCCAACCTGCCAGCCGCCGCATTCCAAGTAGGAAGTGTCTCTGGCTCCAATTCACTTTATGCTGTGAAACTCTGGCTCCTCTCTGTATCTGCTGATGTCAAGCTCGTCATTTTGGTCTTAAAATGTTTGTATTAACCCGCTCTGCATGATCCTGGGGTTTTTATTTCGCTATTGTGTCCGTAAATCAAGATATGAACATTAATAACAGACAAATCAGGCGCCTTGTTTCCCCGAGGTAAATGAAGTTTTAAACTGGCAGAAAAATGGGTAGAGAGACTCTTCCTGTATTTTTGTACGTTTCTTGTGAAGTTTTTTTTCCACAAACTGCCACTTAATTGATGTAAAACTGTGATAAATATTTACCAAAGTAGTGTTAGCAACAGGTTTGACTGACAGCGTTGCTAAGTGTCCGCTCCCTGCTAAACCAGCGGTGCAGGCGGGAAGGGGCGTTACCTTCAACAGCCTCGCTCTGGATTTGCTCTTTGGTTCCTATGATACTCGCGGTCGGAATTCCAAAAATGGAACTCGGCTCCAACTTGTCCCCTATAACTGCTCTGGCCTCGATGAGCTACATTTGACTGGAGCCGAATGCTGTGGCTGACGTCACGCTCCCTCAGTCCACTTCTTTACACAGTCTATGGTCAGGAGACTGGCTCGGAGATGACTTTTTAAAGATCTCAGCTCCTCAGCGGTCAGAGAGTTCAACGAGATGACCACAAGAATGCGTTTTTAACATCGTCACTGAAGTTGAAAGTGAAAGAGCCGTCTTCAAAAGTAACCCAGAAGGTGTTTCATATCTAGAGGGGATTTTTATGAGTCATGTTTCAATGTTAGCTAGCTAGCACTGCGCTGTGTTGGTGTTGGTAACGTTCTATTTATTCTTGTGGGCGTAGATGTGAGGTCACTTCCAGATTTTGACATCTGGGGGCATTAAAACACAGTTGGCAGCTCAACTTTTCAGTCTATGATGTTCAGCGTAATCTACAAAAAGTATTTTTCCCTACTGACCCAGGACAGTCCCAGTTTTGAGCCCTGTGTCCCCTGTCCCAGCAGATTTATCCAAAACCCAACCCAGAAATGTCCCAGGTGTTTATGTTTTTGACCAATTTGATCCATGCCAACAGGAAAGAGGGAAATAAATTGTCATTTGTTTAGCCAAAATAGAGAAAAAAGTGTAATTCAATTGTACTGACTGAAGTCTCTCAGATGCAGCTCCAGACAAATGAAGCTCATTGAGGCCAGAGCAGTTACAGGGGCCAATTTGGAGCTGAGTTCAATATTTGGAATTCTGACCTTGAGTATCACAGCAACCAAAGAGCCAATCCAAAGCGAGGCTGTTGAAGGTAACGCCCCTTCCCGACCACATCACTGGTTTAGCAGGGAGCGTGCGCTTAGCAACACTGTCAATCAAACCTGTTGCTAACGCTAGCGGGAGCGACCTCAGGGAAAGAAGGCGCCTGACTTATCGTTATTAATGTTCATATCTTGAATCACGGACAAAATAGCGAAATAAAAACACCAAGACCATGTAGCGGGTTAATACAAACATTTTAAGACCAAAATGACGAGTTTTTCAGTGTAAAGCGAATTGGAGCCAGAGTCGATGGAGCCAGAAGTGCGTCCATGCTCACTTCCTATTTGGAACGCGACGGCTAGCAGGTTAGCTATGTTCATTTACATTTACAGTCTATGCTCACAAAAAAATTTGTGAATAAGTCATGAATGGACGTAATCGCTGCACATTTTGTCAAATAAATAACCTGATCATTTAAAGAGGCACTATGTAATTTTTCAGTGGAGGGTCCGCCACCTGCTCGTTTCCATGGAGATTGTATTGCTTTTCCTGGAATGTTCAACAATATGGCTTTAAACTCATCTATTTGCATTAAGACAAGTACCACCGGGCCACGGTACAGGTCAGATCTGCGGAGAGGCTACCCAAATCACAGTAAGGATGCATGTTTTTCAAGCTATTTTTAGCAATAAATACAACTGTAATTCAATAAATGCAAGATGAATACGTTTAATACCAAACCGTGAACATTCCAGAAAAGTTACATACTGCACCTTTAAATTTACTAAGACTACTACTTAGAAAAAATAATCAGAAACGCAACAGCCGTAGATAATCTTAATGTTGAAAAAAAATTGTAATTTGTCTCATAAATCAGTACAAATGCTACTGGAACTGACAGTCAGATCTGGATGCTAATGTTCCATAGTAAATTTGAATAAATACGTCTAATCCTTCCCACTGCCAAAATCATCAAACATAATTATTGCAGTTTGCCTCATAGAAATAAATGGAAGAAAAGCCGATGATTGATCTGTGAATGAGTACATTTTCTCAACATGCCATGATCGCACTTATACAGCCTATACTTAAATGCACGTGTCAGGTCACATTACCAGTTTCTCGAAAACAGTCAACATCATTATATTTAAGAGTTTGTTAAAAATCTCGCCTAGTTTTTTCTCTGTTTCAAAGGTTTGGTTTATATACCGTAAATTTCGGACTATAAGCCGTGACTGTTTTCCCACGCTTTGAACCCTGCGGCTTATACGACGGTGCGGCTGATTTATAGATTTTTACTGGGTAACGGCCACCGGGGGTAAACGCGAAAGCGAGACAGACGTGGGGAAAGATTCTGCACTGAAGAATTCACTAGTTTTGATTTTGAACTGTCATTTTGCGCATCACGCCACAGCCTCATCCTGTAAAATGCTCTGAGTGATCACTGTGATTGGCACTGAAGAATTCACTAGTTTTGATTTTGAACTGTCATTTTGCGCATCACGCCACAGCCTCATCACGGAAAACACACGAAGAAACGCAGATGATGCAGCTTTAAGTTAAAGGCGACGGATCTGGAGTCAAAGAAGGAAACAGAGCCACTGCACGAACCGATGGTGCGACGTTGGAGGCGGCAGCGGGAAGAGCTTAGTCAATGTAAGACGACGACAAAAGCTTCGGAGGAAATAAAAGCAGATGGCCCGTGTTAGTGCTGTTTTATTTTCTAAACACGCAGGTATGTTCATCCCGTGTTGGTGCCGATTTTCAGGCACAGTTTGAAAAAAAGCGTGTCTTGAAAAAAGTGTACCGTCTTTCTGTGTAAATATCTCATGTTACAACATGAAAACCTGCGGCTTATATATGTACAAAATTGATTTTCTTTTCAAATTGAGCTGGTGCGGCTTATATTCAGCTTCGCTCTATAGTCCGACATTTACCGTAGATATACATTTTCCACCTTTAAGTCTCTCAAAGAGCTTTACATCAAGGAACCACTCACCCATTCACACACACATTCACACACCAGTGCACACAGACACTGGGGGCGAGGGGTGTTAAGCGTCTTGCCCAAGGACACAACGACAGCGTTCATCTGTGCGAGCTGGAATCGCACCGTCAACCTGTGGGTCAGTGGACAAACGCTCTACCAACTGAGCCACTCATCACTTCCTGGTTGGACGCGAGCAGCAGGTGTGACATACATGGAGGTAAGTCCAGCACTGTTACCTAGCAACTGTGAACTTAACAAGCCCCAAAACATGTCTGGACTGCACAATAGTTATGATTAGAATTATAAAAATTAATGAAAACTGGCAGAAAATGGGTAGAGGGATTCAGTTTTAGAACTGTTGTACTTTTGTACTTTTCTTATTAAGTTTTTTTTCCACAAACTGCCACTTAACTGATGTAAAACTGAAAAATATTTATCAAAATAATAAAAGTAAATGTGAAAACCTGTCAAACGCACTTTAAAGGTCCTATATTACGCAAACTGACCCTTGTGAGCTTTAAGTCATGTTCTAACACTGTTCCCTCCTCAAACATACTCGAAGTTGCGTTTTGTTTCATTCACACATGTTTGAGTAACACTTTATTATTAGTCTGTCTACATCTCCAAAGCTCAAAACGCTCTGTTCCACCTTGTGACGTCATGAAGCGGTAGTTTTCAAGTTAACAGCTATGTTTTCCAGAGCTGAAATTATCCAAATGATTCTAGTGAAGGTGTGTGGAGTTTAAAAACACCATTAGTGGAGCACTTCCTGTATCACCACATGACATCACAAGGTGGAACAGAGTGTTTTCTGTTTGAGAGAAGAACTCAGCCTAAATCTGCAGGGTTTGTGTGTTAAACATGTGTGAATGAAACAAAATACGACTCTAGGTACAGCAAAAGAAATATAAAATCTGTTTTTATCTTAACTCCAGGTCTGTTTGTGACGAGGAAACAACATTAGAACATAGATCAGAAAGTAGCGTAACACGGGCCCTTAAACATTCACTAAATCCTCCATACGACACTTTCTATACGACACAAGCTTCATTTCTATCCCCAAACCGCCCCTCTCCACTTACGCCCGCTGCGTGCCGTAGCTCCGGTAGTCGATGGCCGCGGAGATGCCCACCACGGCGGCCGGGAAGAGGTAGCCGGAGATGTAGTAGTACTTTCTTCTGGAGAACTCGCTCTCAAATACTTCCACCAGCATGAGGTACAGCTGCACGCCCTCCAGGCACATCCAGGCGAACGCCGCCAGGAAACAGAAGTGGAGGAGGCCGGCGATGATGGAGCACACCAGCTGACAGGAAGAAACACGCACAAAGGTAAGAGGAGCTTTCAAATCAAAAGCTCTCAAATGGGAACGTTTTGTGGTGAATTCTACTTATTACCCCAAAGAGACCTGATATTGATGATCTTATGTGTTTGGTGAATAGGCTAAACTGCAGCTGTATACCTTTTGTGTTGTACTAGAAGTGACTCATTTTGGTGTTGGTGGAAATTCTTAAAAAAAAAAAACTGCCACGAGCAAAAAAAAAAAAAACAAAATTGAAAGTTCAGAATGGAGCTGATTCATACTCGAAGCACAGAATGTTCTTTTGAATGAAACACAACTCAGAATTTCAATTTGAATTTTTTCTATTGATGGAAAAATTGGAGGTGATTTGCCTTTTTGCTGGTGATTTCACAGGGTCTCAGTTTGCATATTTGAAAATCAATACACATATTTTAAACTGATTAGGCTGTGTTCATATCACATCACAACATTGTGAAATTCTTACCTGGTTTACAATTAATGGGTCTATAAATCAACCCAAAGACGTGATTTTAGGCCTATGGGGTATTAAAGAGGGGTATTTTACTTTTATGAAGTATTACAGAGGGGTATTTTACTTCTCTGGGGTATTAAAGAGGGGGTATTTTACCTCTATGAGGTATTAAAGAAGGGGATATTTAACTTCTCTGGGGTATTAAAGAGGAGGTATTTTACGTCTATGAGGTGTTAAAGAGGGGATATTTAACTTCTCTGGGGTATTAAAGAGGAGGTATTTTACGTCTATGAGGTGTTAAAGAGGGGATATTTAACTTCTCTGGGGTATTAAAGAGGAGGTATTTTACGTCTATGAGGTGTTAAAGAGGGGATATTTAACTTCTCTGGGGTATTAAAGAGGAGGTATTTTACGTCTATGAGGTGTTAAAGAGGAGGTATTTTACTTTGGGGTATTAAAGAGGGGGTATTTTACGTCTATGAGGTGTTAAAGAGGGGATATTTAACTTCTCTGGGGTATTAAAGAGGAGGTATTTTACGTCTATGAGGTGTTAAAGAGGAGGTATTTTACTTTGGGGTATTAAAGAGGGGGTATTTTACTTTTATGAGGTATTAAACGGGGGGTATTTAATTCTATGGGGTATTAAATAGGGGGTATTTTACGTCTGTGGGGTATTAAAGAGGAGGTATTTAACTTCTCTGGGGTATTAAATAGGGGGTATTTCACTTCTCTGGGGTATTAAATAGGGGGCATTTCACTTCTCTGGGGTATTAAAGAGGGGGTATTTTACTTCTATGGGGTATTAACTGCTAACACAAAACATATTTAGTTCACCATGTTTCCTTTTATTGTTTTGAAAATGTTATATTCACCCAAAACAACATATTAACAGCATAATAACACAACTTAGCAACGCTGTCAATCAAACCTGTTGCTAACGCTAGCGAGGGCAACCTCGAGGATTACTGTTCATATCTTTATTTACGGTCAAAATAGCGTAATAAAAACACGAGGATCATGTAGAGCGGGCTAATACAAACATTTTAAGAGCAAAACGACGAGCGAGTGGCCACAGTTTTTCAATAGAAAGTGAACTGGAGCCAGAGTAGGCGGAGCCGGAAGCGTGCGGCTCGCAGGTTAGCTATGCCCGTTTATATATAAAGTCTACGATAATCTTTTCCATCTTTAAGTGTCAACTGAGCCATTCGGTTCAAGACTAGACTTGGTTATTCAAACTCTCAAAAACATCCTTCGTACAAACGGGCCACGTCGCCCCAAACACGTTTCCGGCGCTCGTACCTTGGGCTCGGTCATGTTGATGCCGACGAGGAAGACGAGCTCGCCGATGAAGAGGTTGAGGCAGAGGTTCTTGTGGATGGTGTTGCGGTCGCTCTGCAGACCTCTGAAGAAGCAGAAGGTGAAGAGGCTGATGGCCAGACACACCAGAGACACCGCGATGCCCATACGAGTGATGACGGTCAGCAGCAGTTCATGGACGCTGCCGTCGGCCTGCGGGAGGAGAAGAAGAAGAATAAGACGACGACGCGTTAGAGACACGTTGCTATGGAGATTACATTTCAAGGCCCCGATTTTCTCCCGTTAAAGATGAAGTAAGTGATGGATTTGTGGGTCTTTTTGTCACATATGTAAACGGAAAGAACATGTGTAATCGTTTATCGTGATAAAAAGGGTCGACAATAATCGTTCGTGGGACATTTTATATAATCGTGTTAATCGTCAGCAAAGATAATCGCCACTGTATCACCAGAATGTGCAGAAAAAAAAACACTTATCCACAGGGGAGTTGACGGGGGGGACAAAGAGGTCTGTTGTCCCGGCGTTTAGGGGCCCAGAATTGGACTCTCTTCCAATTAATTTGTATTAGAGGGGGGCCCATGAGAGACCTCTTGCCCCGGGCCCCCGAATTTCAGTCGACGGCCCTGCTCATCCATTATATTCTCCGCTAAATCGTAGTTGTTTCCACTGAGGACAAAGTACAAGACTATAACAGTTCTTTAAACATGGAACTTATTCATAAGATTAAAATGATAATGATTCATACCCATAACATTTTAAACCGTCAGCAACTTTAATAATTATCGTGATATAATCGTTAATCGCAATTGTTTTGGCCGTGATAATCGTGACACTAAATTTCAGTATCGTCCCAGGGCTACATGTTAGTTCTATAAAACATTTCGTTGCATTATTATAGTCAAGATTCTCTACATTTCTCCAAGGTCAATTTCAACCTGTTTTTCTGCCATTGTGAACTCACCTTCTGTGTGAATTGTGGGTTAAATAGATTTTTTTCATTTTATTATACAGGCTTGTGCGTTCCTTTGTTTGAGAACGCGTCTTCCAAGTTCAAGTGAAACGCGTAGGGCAACGTCAGGAAGGGCATCTGGTGTAATCATGTTATCCACTCAAATTGATGCATTACTGATTCACAGATGTTCGTACCAACGGTTTGGTTTTGGGGTCTTCACTTAAAGGGGCGCTATGATTTTTGTTCAGTGGGAGGTTTGCTACCTGCTTGTCTCAATTGAGATGTTATTGCTTTGCCTGGAATGTTCCACTGTATGGCATTAAACCTCTTTTGCATTCATCCAATTACAAATGTTAAGTTAATTACGTCCATATTAACTATTTTCTGATCTATGTTCTAATGTCGTTTCCTCGTCACAAACAGACCTGGAGTTGTGTTTTGTTTCATTCACATGTTTAACACACAAACCCTGCAGATTTAGGCTGAGTTCTTCTCTCAAACTGAAAACACTCTGTTCCACCTTGTGATGTCATGTGGTGATACAGGAAGTGCTCCACTGTGTTTTTAAACTCCACACACCTTCATTAGAATCATTTGGATCATTTCAGTCCTGGAATTTCCAATCTCTTCTGAACTAAAGGTAAAAGGAGCTGTTAACTTGAAAACTACCACTTCATGACATCACAAGGTGGAACAGAGCATTTTGAGCTTTGGAGATGTAGACAGACTAATAATAAAGTGTTGCTCAAACATGTGAATGAAACAAAACTCAACTCCAGGTCTGTTTTTGAGGAGGTAAAAACATAATAACATGACTTAAAGCTCACATGAGTCAATTTTGAATAATATAGGACCTTTCAATCTTACTCTGAGAGGGGTCGCCTCTCCACAGATCCGACCAGTAACTTGGCCTATTGGCGTCAACTGCTTGTCCCCGTGAAATAGTTTAATGCCATAATCTGAAACATTCTAGGCAAACCAATAACGTGAGATAGGGAGACAAACAAATGGAAAAACCTCCACCAGAAAAGTTACTCAGTGGTAAATGGAACCACTCACACATTCACACACACATTCACACACACATTCATACACCAGTGCACACAGACACTGGGGGCGAGGTGTCTTGCCCAAGGACACAACAACAGCATCGCACCGCCAACCTGTTTACGTCTAGAGTGTAATTCGAACCGCCAACCTTCAGGTCAGTGGACAAACGCTCTACCAACTGAGCCACTGTCGCCCTTTTACCATAATTAATTTCATACGTTTTCCCTCCGGCTCTTCACTGTTTCATAATGTCTTTCTATACATTTATAATTCAATTTATTTTATACTTTTCCCCTGAACATTGAGCAAAACAGTTCAAACTCCTGTGGGTAAAAACTCCGCAACATTTCACCTTTTTAGTCTCAGTATTTTAATTTCATAACAACCAATTTTACGCTACGCTTTTTCCAATCCAGATCCTTCCGCTCAGCTCTGCTCCTGAAGCGAACATAAAAACAACTGCGCTCTTTTGGTCCCGCTCTACCTATAAGTACCACTTGCGCTGAAAGCCCACGGCGGCCTCCGCGCCGTAAAGAACAGACGTCTTAAAGGGGATGAAAAATGACCGCACACATCTGCCACCTTTTGATGTCCCGTCCGCATGTGCGCTCCCCTTTAATGTCGGAGTCAAATGCCACCGTTTCTCAAGAGTTCTGAGGTTTTTTCATTTTAAGTAAAAAGTCAGATTTTTTTGTCCAAGGACAGAGTGGGCTCAAAAGAAAGTCATTTCGTCTGTGATATTTGTAATTTTTTCGAGGGCAGGAGTTGCTTTTGAGGCGATTTGCCGGAGAATTGGTTTGGCGAGACTTCAGGGGGCCCGGTTTCGGAGCTTGTGGTTTTAAGGTTGAGGTTAAGACAAATGACACGGGACCTGGGAGTTCACCGGCGTTATTAAATGAACCGCGCGTTTACCCAGGATGCCTTGCTACACATGCTATTTATCATGTAATTGGATTGTAATTGGGTTTCACGACCAAACGGATCCTGACGCCACTTCAAGAGGACGGCGAACATAAGTTTAGGCTGGGGGTCACGGCGCGTTCTTCTCCCGTTTGCGATTCCCAGGCGAGGACACATGCGCATTAGACACGGACCGCAGGTGAAACAGAATTACTTGGGATAATAGTATGCGGTATTCCGCTCTGATCCACTATCTTGTTCTTTTAAAGTGACAGCACCTATTTTCGCTCACCCCTCCTCCCCGCGTACGCCGCCAACGATCTAATTATCTTGAGTGAAATGCCATTCTTGGAGCGTGTGCGAAAATCCATCAGCGAAACGGAAGAACGACCTCGGCTGGAGTGTAACAAAGCGGGAGGGCCAGTTAACGCCAAAGATGTCGCGGAGGTGCCATCGAAGTGTCAGAGTTAGCGTGGAAGTACTTTATGTTCTGCTTTTTATTGTATTTAAAACTTGCATTACCGCAGTCTTAGTAGCTAGCAAATGTACTTAAAGGTTCTAAATTACACAAAATGGACTCTGGTGAGCTTTAAACCATATTATAATGTTGTTTCCTCCTCAAAAACACACCTGGAGTTGTGTTTTGTTTCATTCACGTGTTCGAGTAACACTTTATTATTAGTCTGTCTACACCTCCTCATCGAAAGTATTCATCTGTGGGAGCTGGAATCGCACCGCCAACCTTCAGATCAGTGGACACAGTAGCTCAGTTTGTAATACTAATGAATATTTTAGTCCACCATAATAACTGGGCGTATATCCACAGTTCTATAAAGGGGCTGCTCTCTGCCGTCTGCTTCTAATTAAAGAGCATTTGATGTTAGCATGTTAGCATTGTCGTTAACTTTACATTAACGACAAAACTCCATCCTGGTCTTTGAAAGTTGCGAGAAGCTCTTGTAAACTCATCACTGTGAATAAATAAGATGGTTGGAATGTGTTCGGAAAGTGGATCGCTGCACGTTTAAAATGAACTACTTTTGTCCTTCACATTTTTAAGAAAAAATTCGGTACAACACGTTATTCGAAATTTTACTCAATTGTCGAAACCAGCCGTTATTTATTCACTTTTATGGATTAGCTACAAGACCCGTATACACCTACTTAAGATCAGATAAAGTCCATTTAAAAAAACAACAACAAAAAAAAAACCCAAAAAACTCATAGAACTGAAGTTACACCCAATAACTACTACTGACCTTATTTGGCCCCGCCCACTTTTTTCCGTAAATGCAACTAAACCGCGCTTTCTTTGTAGCGGCACTTCCGTTTAAGTGGAAATCCCGTTCCTTTCAATGGAGAATTTGGGAAAAGTTTCGCTAAAATATTTTATAAAGTCGGTTTGTTTGCGTCAAATGTTCAACGTTTATGCGCAACAACAAGTCGACACTGAACCGATTCTCTGGGAAGCTTCAAAACGGCTCTGTGGTCCCTGTAGAACTTATTCGCCGTCACGATCGGGAGCTCCGTACAACCTAAATGACGATGGCGTCGCCCACGGCAACGTCCGGAATAAAGTGAGTATATACCAAGCCCGTTCTCTCCGTGTAACACATCTACGGGTTTTTCTTTTAAAAATCAGGCAACACTCCACATCACTTTGCTCTGCTGGACTCGCTTATCCCGGGCAGACGACTGAAACGGAAATGTGTGGGTTTTCCAAAGCAGCGGGACTCACCACGTTCCCTCTATGAGCCATCAGGATCGCGAAGTTGGTCAGGTGGTTACAGGAGCAGGTGGTGTGGCTCTTGTTGGTGTCCAGCAGTTTGCAGCCCTGCGTGGACCAATATCCCATCATGCTCCGCTCCGAGTAGTTCCAAAACGAGCAGTTGGGATTGTAATAGTGCTCCTTCTGCAAAAAAAAAAAAAAAAACACAGAAAAATGCCAAGTTATTACATTTACATCCACTTCTTTATACAGTCTGTGGGTATAAGTGATACGGGCGAATCTGGAGCCGATTCTATGTTTGGAATTCCGACCGCGAGTATCATAGCAACCAAAGAGCCAACCCGGAGCGAGGCTGTTGAAGGTAACGCCCCTTATCACCCGCACCGCTGGTTTAGCAGGGGGCAAGCGCTTGGCAACGCTGTCAATCAAACCTGTTGCTAACGCTAGCGGGAGAGAACTCAGGGACAAAAGGCGCCTGATTTGTTTGTTATTAATGTTCATATGTTCATTTACGGACACAATTGCGAAATAAAAACGCCAGGATCATGTAGAGCGGGTTAATACGAATATTTTAAAAGCGCCCGTGCTCGCTTCCTACTCGGAACGCGGCGGCTAGCACGTTAGCTACGTCGGTTTATATGTACAGTCTGTGGCTATACATGAACAGACGCACGTTTATTACTTTCAAGTGTATGGAAATATGGAAATGCCAGGTCTATTTTTGTTCTTTAACGCCGTTTATCTTTGGCGATCAAATGTTTATGAACACATGCATATGCAGGAGTTTGAAAATGTGATAAAAGAGATGAAATTGCGAGGAAAAGCCGACAATTAATCAGACAAAGCACCTCAGGGAAAAAGCTCTCACGCTGCACTTTAAAGGCACTCAGAGTTTTGACATAGTTTCATTAATTACCGATGGTGAAAGGAAACGTACAACAGAATAAGGTTGGCGGCAATGTCATTTTTTATTTTAACAGCTTAATATACAACATGAACTTTTGTTACAGAGGGATCGTCATGTGTTAATATCACATTTAGTTTTAAAGCTGAACTAGTTTGTACGGCTACGGAATGAATCATGTGTAACAGGGTCGTGAAAAGTATCGAAAATCAGACGCTAACCGATACTAAAACTGGTATCGAA
>JACM01013579.1:0-14873 GCA_000787095.1 Periophthalmodon schlosseri | reverse complement strand
CGTGTTCTCCCTGTGTCTGGGTGGGCTAACTCCGGGCAATCTGGCTTTTCCCATCAACCAAAAACATACATGTGCCGGGGCAGTCCTCATCACAGAGATGTGATCCTGAAGAGATGCCCCAGAGACACTGAAGGGTCAAATGCAGGTTTAACCCAGAGACACTGACTGAAGGGTCAAATGTATGTGTGTCTATGGCATGACCTTGTGCGAGCTTGTCATGTGAGCTGTCGTGTATTGTGTGTCTATGGCCTGACCTTGTGCGAGCTTTTCGTGTGAGCTTGTTGTGTATGTGTGTCTATGGCCTGACCTTGCGCGAGCTTGTCGTGTATGTGTGTCTTGCATGTGTGTCTATGGCCTGACCTTGCACGAGCTTGTCGTGTATGTGTGTCTATGGCCTAACCTTGCGCAAGCTTGTCATTCTTCTCCAGGTAGCTGAACCACTCTTTGGAGGAGGTGATGTTGTTGCTGTGTTCTTCTGGGATGTCCTCTTTACACGCACACTTCAGCTGCTCCAGATCCTCGTTTGTGATGTTCTCAGACAGGTCACTGAGAAGAGAGCTGTACTCCGCCATCGTCTGGACACAACAGGAACTACAGTCAAGTCCACTGATAACACATGAGTCACACGTTTTATTATTGTCTGAGACCTGCTGAAAAGGCTGAGGGTTTTATTTTTAACTTGTCCATAATTTGACCAAAATACACAAATAAAAACAAAAAAAACCCGATGGATTCAATTGTTTCTGTTGAACAAAATTCAGCTCAAATCTTTATCAAAATCACGACATTTGAAGCTTTATAGACTCAAAATTCAGCTCAAATCTTTATCAAAATCACGACATTTGAAGCTTTATAAGACTCAAAATCTGTGTGAAATACTTTTTACTCTTTAAGTACATTTTTAAACAGGTACTTTAATACTTTTACTTATGTAGATATTTTCATGTGATACTTTTACTTTTACTTGAGTTTTTTTTTTTGCCTTGGTATCTGTACTTTTACTTAAGTAAAATGAACTACTTCTTCCACCACAAGTGTATGCCAAAGTTCTCTGCAATGTTCCCTTGGATTCAGATTTTTGCTTTTAGTTTTTCAATAAATAAAAACTGAAGTGAACTTGAAAATCACAATTGATCAAAACCAGGTTTATTTCATTTATCAAGATCAAAAAGGTAAAAATACAAACATTATAATAAAATGTAGAATGCAATAAACCTCCAAAATAAACGGTTGGGTTCTGCTGAGTAAAAGCTGCACTTGTAAAAAGCAACCACAGGGGGCAGCAGCAGCACAGCCACAGCCACAGCATGTGATGTAACCGTTACTGTAGCTCAATGCTAACGGCCCCAGGGATGAAATACAAGAAAACATGGCCTATTTGTGCAAACTGAAGCCCTGCTGCTCAGGTTTCGTCGTCAATTTGACCAAAGAGACAATGTTTTTGGGCCAATACAACACACGATACATGTGAATCCTGAGGCTCTGCCCCACAACTTATTCTGAGTGAGTTATAGCTAGAAATCCAGGCCTGGGAGTAGATAAACTGAGTGAATGTGCATCCTTTTGCCACCCTGTAGACTCTTTTGCCCCCTTGTAGGCTCTTTTGCCCTCCTGTAGACCCTTTGTACCCCTGTAGATCCTTTAGCCCCCCGGTAGACCCCTTTTTTCCCCCTGTAGACCCCTTTTGTACCCCTGTAGACTCCTTTTGCCCCCCTGTAGACCCTTTTGCCCCCCCCTTTTATACCCCTGTAGACCCCTTTTGCCCCCCTGTAGACCCTTTTGCCCTCCTGTAGACCCTTTGCTCCCCTGTAGATCCTTTTGCCCTCCTGTAGACCCTTTTGCCCCCCCGTAGACCCTTTTTGCCCCCCTGTAGACCCTTTTACGTTTGAAATATCAGAAAACACAGAAAACCAACGACAGAACCACGTGTGTGAAAACCCTCCGATACAACGACAGAACCAGAATAGATATATTTACTTTATATGTCATTTTTGCATGAACCAAACGGCAGAACGGCCCAAGCCTCCTCTCTGTGCACAAACTGCTCTGTTAATCTGTTGTATCTCCCTCCCTCCTACAGCCCACTGCATCTGGCAACCGGAGGAGAGGCGGCAGAGCAAAGCATGCTGGGAAACTGGCACGCGTCTCGTCTGCCTCTGATCCCCTTTGGTCTAGTGGCAGTTAAACACAGAAATGAGAAGTGCGATAAAGCTCCGTGTGACCTACATATGCCAGGGTGCAGTTACAGGCAGCGGCCGCCAGGGGGAGTCCACTGTCTATGAGGCGCTGTGTTGAAGCTTTTGTTATGTATTTGGCCTATTTTTGGAGAACTGAGTGGGTGGAATTTATAACTTCTCTAGTGATGGGGCTTTTTTGGATCCGTTCATTTGAAAGAGCCGCTCAAAAGACTCTTTTACTATTTATTTACATGACAGAAGCCAAAGTGAGGGCTCATTTATCTACAAACTAATCCCAGAGAAAGGCCCGAGGCTCAGACGTGTTTAAAATGGTTCAAACTGAGAGCGACGGTGTAATAATAATCATTTTAAAATGTTACGCCCAAATCTCTCCCTCGTGTGGCCGTCTCTGCTTCGGTTCTGATTCTTGTTGGTGCAGCATCACTATATAAGTGCAGACAAATTAGAAAGAAAAAGATTCGGTTCTTTTACAAAATGAGATCTGGTATCATCCGCTCACGTTAAGGGGCGGATGGGTTTAAGGCTGTAAATGTACAGCCTTAAATCCCCACGGAGACAAGCGGGTAACACCGCCTTACAGGTCAGATCTGTGGAGAGGCGCTCCCAGTAAGAATGTTTTTTTGAGGGATTTGTGAACATTTGAGCACCAAACTGAGTAAATGCAAGATACGGTTAATACTGTGGGACATTCCAGGCAAAACAATAACGTCTCCATGGAGACAAATAGGTCACCATGGGAATTTCCACCAGAAGTTGCCTAGTGCTGCTTTAAACTGTACAAACAGTGAAACGAAGAAGTAAATCGAACACTCTGAGCCCTCACAAACAAGACTTTAATATATAAAGCTCCTGCGACACTAAACTGTGTGAGCTCCAGGTTCTAGTGCTGTAAATCTGCAGGGTTTGTGTTTTTAACATGTGTGAATGAAACAAAACACAGCTCCAGGTCTGTTTGAGATGAACGACATTAGAACAGAGGTAAGAGAGGAGAGTCATACGGGCCTTTAAATTATTTCTGCTGTAGTTTCAGAACAGCAAAGTGAAACGACTGGATTTTCTTACATGTATTTGAGCTTATAAACTCATCATGGTGAATAGTCAGGATGTTCAGAATGCATCAGGTAAGTGAGGAATGAACTGTTTCAAATGGACTCGTTCTGTTTTTCATGTTTTCACAGGACCCTGAACGCTGCAGTGATCACATCTGCTCTTTAAATCACTTTTGTATTTTTTCTTGAGCTTCAGACGAAAACGTTTTTGTCAGTGTTTGCTAATGTGTGCATTACATCATCGTGGTAACTGCTGAACATTCCACCATTGAGATACATGTAGAACACCCCCAGCGTGACATCACTGCAAAGTATCAATAGACGGCCCAAAAGCTCTTTTCCCAAACCCTGCGTAGATCCTTATTGCAGTGAACCTATGTAATGCCAGTGGCTCCCCCTTGTGGCTGATCCCGGGTCAGTCTGTTTGTTTCTGCGTAACTGAAGCCTCTGTCTTCTCTCTCAAGGGGAGAAAAAAACCCTTCGGCAACTCAAAACAGCGCCATGTGAGTCCTCAAAAATCCGAAAAAACAGTTTAGACTTTCACTCTGTGTATTTGAACACACTGTTCTCAGTCACATGTCTCACAGAAACAGCTTCAGGGAAAAAATACTGCAAACCTCTGGTCTGAGAGCTGTGCAAAAGAGCTATAAACTCATCCTGGTGAACAGAGCTTATAAACTCATCCTGGTGAACAGAGCTTATAAACTCATCCTGGTGAATAGAGCTTATAAACTCATCCTGGTGAATAGAGCTTATAAACTCATCCTGGTGAATAGAGCTTATAAACTCATCCTGGTGAATAGAGCTTATAAACTCATCCTGGTGAATAGAGCTTATAAACTCATCCTGGTGAATAGAGCTTATAAACTCATCCTGGTGAATAGAGCTTATAAACTCATCCTGGTGAACAGAGCTTATAAACTCATCCTGGTGAATAGAGCTTATAAACTCATCCTGGTGAACAGAGCTTATAAACTCATCCTGGTGAATACTCAGGATGTTCAGATGCTTCAGGTAAATGAGAAATGACTTTGGACCAAACTGTTTCAAATGAACTCGTTCTGTTTTTCATGCTTTAAACTGTAAAAACCTGGTGTAGATCCATTAAAACAAACTGATCCTTGACCAAGAGAAACAACGAGATTCAAACGGAAACTTTCAAACATCACATAAACAACACACACACACACGTAACATGCACACACACGTAGCACACACACACACACGTAGCACACACACTACACACTTGCCTTGTCAGACACGTTTTTCTGACTGCAGCGCCTATTCATAAAAATATATGTATATCGCTTTTTTGCTCAATTCCAAGCACTTCCCGTCACAGCGGACTGTGAAAGTCGGCCCGAGGTCGGCCACGTTCGCCCACACAAACCCACACACACACACACACTCAACACACACACACACACACACACATGTAGCATACACACACACACACACGTTGCACTCACACACGTAGCGCACACACACACACGTTGCACACACACACACACGTAGCACACACACACACACGTAGCACACACACACACACGTAGCACACACACACACACGTAGCACACACACACGTAGCACACACACACGTAGCACACACACACGTAGCACACACACACGTAGCACACACGTAGCACACACACACACACGTAGCACACACACACGTAGCACACACACACGTAGCACACACACACACACACACACTCAAGCTTCTTCCACTGTGTAAACTGCTCTGACCTCTGACCTCTGTCGCTCATCTCAAACAGACCTGGAGGTGTGTTTTGTTTCATTCACATGTTTAACACACAAACCCTGCATATTTAGGCTGAGTTCTTCTCTCAAACAGAAAACACTCTGTTCCACCTTGTGATGTCATGTGGTGATACAGGAAGGGCTCCACTGTGTTTTTAAACTCAGTGTGTTTTTAAACTCAGTGGAGCAGTGAACTCAAATCTACCACCTCATGACACCACAAGGTGGAACAGAGCATTTTGAGCTTTGGAGATGTAGACAGCCAAGCTCCCCCTCCGCCTCTCCGTCCCTGTCTCTCCCTCCCTCTCTCTCCCTTTCCCCCTCTCCCTCCCCCTCTCTTCCTCCTGTCTCTGTCTCTCTGGGTTTCAGGGTGACAGTGCGGGTTTTACATAGAGGCTCATTCTCACGCACAGAATACAGCCTTTGTCAGAGAGAGAGAAAGAGACAGAAAGAAAGGGAGAGAGGGAGAAAGGAAGAGGGAGGGGGCTAAGAGAGAAAGAGACAGCAAGAGGGAGGAGGAGACAGGAGAGAGGGAGGAGGAGAGGGGGAGAGAGGAGATAGGACAGAGGGAGGAGGAGAGAGGAGAAGCGAGGGGGGGTGAGGGAGAAGAGGAGAAGGAGGAGACAGGAGGAGAGGGGAGAGGAGAGGAGACAGGAGGAGAGGGGAGAGGGGAGGAGGGAGGGAAGAGGAGGAGGAAGGAGAGAGGTGGGAGAGAGGAGAAAGGGAGGGAGGGGGAGAGATAGGGAGGAGGGCGAGGGAGAAGAGAAGGTGGAGAGGAAACAGGAGGAGAGAGGAGAGGGAGAGGGAGGGGGGCTAAGAGACAGAAAGAGACAAAAAGAGACAGAAAGAGAGGGAGATTAGGGGAACTAAGAGAGAGAAAGAGACAGAGAAAGGGGGAGAGAAAGAGAGAGAGGGAGAGAGAGAGGGAGGGGGGCTAAGAGAGAGAAAGAGATAGAGAGAGGGAGAGAAAGAGGGAGGGGGGCTAAGAGAGAAAGAGACAGAAAGAGGCAAAAAGGGACAGAAAGAGAGGGAGGGAGAGGGGCTAAGAAAGAGAAAGAGACAGAAAGAGAGGGAGAGGGGGGACTAAGAGAGAGAAAGAGACAGAGAAAGAGGGAGAGAGAGGGGGAGAGGGGGCTAAGAGGGAGAAAGAGATAGAGAGAGAGGGAGAGAGAGGGGGAGAGGGAGAGGGGGGCTAAGAGGGAGAAAGAGAGAGAGAGGGAGAGAGAGGGGGGCTAAGAGAGAGAAAGAGACAGAGAGAGAGAACAGGGGGATGGGGAATATCACAGTTGTTCTGCAGATCTGAACATTAAGATCAAGCTTATCGTTTGTAAATAAAACTATTAAAAATGACAAAAAGATTCATTTTCGTCAATACTTTACAGCTGATGTCATCAGCATTCACTGGTGTGATGCTAACTGGAGGCACTGCTCTGTCTGAACCTCTATTAAACTTTAATCTGAGTTTTATTTTAACACAATATGACATAAAGAGTTGACATATCTGAACTCCAACAGATGAGCTGATTTGTGCCATTAAACAAATCCCTCTCAAATAACATTACAGTCACAAGCTAGTATTAGCATTAGCATTAGCCAACAGTTTTTCAGTGAGTCACTCTCATCCTTTTGTGTAAAATCAAACTCTAAACAGGACCATGAACGCTTGGGTTGATTAGACTCCTTAAATGTGTTGTTTAAATCCATTTTTGTATTTTTTTCTTGAGTTTTCGTCTGTGTTTGTGTGTGCATTGTGTCTCCATGGTAACTGCTGAACAATCTGCCATAGACATACATGTAGAAGACCCCCAGGGTGATGTCACTGCAAAGTATCAACTGCCCACCATTAACTTGACCACAGAAAAAGTGTTGGTTTCATTCACAACACTATGTTTTCATGACAAAAACAAAAATAATAGGTTTATCCTTATGTGCCACACACACACACACACACACACACACCACAGCTACCAATGTCCAGAACATCCAGAGCCAAAACCTATTTATCCTTCAGCCCAAGGCGTTTCCATGGACACCGGCCTTTGGAGGCAGTTACCACGGAGACGGACCACAGACCCCCCCACCACCACCACCACCACCACCAGCCCACTGAAACAATACAAGACCCTATAGAGATGATCCATATACAACTAAGGGATAACTACCATGCTGGTAGATTCTTCAGGCTAATAGAATTAAAGGAGTACTGTTTAACTTTTTTGATGGAGGACTGGCCACCTGCTTGTCTCCATGGAGATAGATAAAATATACCTGATTTTTACTGTCTGAAAAACGTGAAAAACAGAACTACGGTTTGGAGTGGTCCAAGGTTATTCCTTACTTTAAGCTTCTTAATTATTCACAGTGATGAGTTTTTCAACAACTAGCAGCGCACTTCCTGACTCAGGGATGATAAAAACGCTTTATTATTAGATGCGGACAGCACAGAGCTGCTTTTACAACATATCTGAAGTGAATTTGACTTTATTCCATGAAGAAGATCCTGTGGTCCCTGTGGGTTAGTGGATTTAAAAGCCTGACAGCAGGACACAGGTGTGTACGGGCCACTGTGTACGGGCCGCTCTGGCGTGTACGGGCCGCTCTGGCGTGTACGGGCCGCTCTGGCGTGTACGGGCCGCTCTGGCGTGTACGGGCCGCTCTGGCGTGTACGGGCCGCTCTGGCGTGTACGGGCCGCTCTGGCGTGTACGGGCCGCTCTGGCGTGTACGGGCCGCTCTGGCGTGTATGCGCCGCTCCGGTGTGTACGTGCCGCTGTGGTGACTACGGGCCGCTGTGGTGACTACGGGCCGCTGTGACCAAAATGACGAGTCTGACAGCAGCAGTTACAGAGAGAGGGGCCACAGTTTTTCAATGTGAGGCGGCTAGCAGGTTAGCTATGCCCATTTATATATACAGTCTATGGTCTCTAAACAAACGAGTGAGAGATGACCTTTGAGATATGACCTTTGTGAAGATGGCTGACCTCTGACCTCTGTTCACTGATCGACTCTTGCCTCAACCTAATGCCATATTATTAGTTATACATGAAATGTAATGGTCCAGTTCATCTCCACCGCAGCGGCACAAATAAGCCTCTTCACCCTGTCCATGTTCTCCTCGAGGGCACTTTAAGGACCCACTGTTTCCCAAAGTGTCTTACCCAGTACAGATATATTACATAAGCAGGAGAGGAGAAGAGGAGGAGGAGAGGAGGAGACGAGAGGAGGAGAGGAGCAAGAGGAGCAGGAGGAGAGGAGAGGAGAGGAGGAGGAGAGGAGCAGAGGAGAAGAGGGGAAGAGGAGAGGAGGAGGAGGTTAAAATAAGTCCGCTGTGTCCTGAGCTGTGCTGAGAGGAGAGATGAGGAGAGGAGGAGAGAGAGGAGGGAAGAATTGAGCAAAGAATAAAAAAAAACAGCAGGTAAATGGGGAGAAAGAAAGAGGAGGGAAAAACAGAGAGGAAAAGAAACAAGGAGGTGAAGGAAAAAGGAGATAAATGAAGAGAAGAGGAGAAAAGAAGGTCTGAGGAGACAAGGAAGGAGGGAAGGAGACGAGACAAGGAAGGAGGGAAGAGGAGGAAAGAGGGAGCGCTAATCTGAGCAGCGTCACAGAATGTGGGTCAGTGCCCCATTTTTATCTGAGAGAAAAAAAACTATTTGAGCAAAAAAACGACGAGAATTTAGACGTTTACATCGATTTAAAACAGAGACTGACTGAACCGGCTCTTCAACAGAGACTGACTAAACCAGCTCTTCAACAGAGACTCACTGAACCGGCTCTTCAACAGAGACTCACTGAACCGGCTCTTCAACAGAGACCTGATCCTGACGTAAAGATGTTGCTAGCTTGTCGTTTGGCTAATCCTGACACGACGTTTTCTGGTTCCACAGTTTATGTGTGTGTGTGTGTGTGTGTGTGTGTGTGTGTATATGTGTGTGTGCGTGTGTGTATGTGTGTGTGCGTGTGTGTATATGTGTGTGTGCGTGTGTATGTGTGTGTGCGTGTGTGCGTGTGTATGTGTGTGTGTGTGTGAGTGTGTAAGTATGTGTGTGTGTGTATGTGTGCGTGTGTGCGTGTGTGCGTGTATATGTATATGTCCCCTGTGACACTATAGTTTTGTGGGCACAGAGCTGTGTGTACTGAATACTGATCCAACCGCCTTTTACTGCCACAAAACAGCGTGAAGGAAGAGGTCAAAGGTCAAACGAACAGAGAGAGAGACAAAGAGGGAGGGAGAGAGACAAAGAGGGAGAGAGAGAGAGAGAGAGAGAGAGAGAGAGAGAGAGAGAGAGAGAGAGAGAGAGAGAGAGACTGGGAGGCAAAACGCAACAAACCAGAAAATAAACAGAGTAAGAAACATGTGGGACTGGAGGTTTTCAGAGTCTAGAATGTGATGATGTCATGCTCCAGATGGAGTCAGAGGTCACACACAGTCGTATTGATTACATCCTACTTTACCATGAAATATTCAAAAGGTAAAAGCACAAATGTTGAATCTGATAATTTCCATTAGAGACTAGAGTCAAGAACTCACTGTGTTACAACAACAACACCAGCAACAACACCAACAACAACACCAAGAACACCAACAACAACAACACCAACAACAACACCAAGAATACCAACAACAACACCAACAACATCAACAACACCACCAACAACAACACCAGCAGCAGCAACAATGACAACAGCAACAACAACGGCAACAACAACAACAACGGCAACAACAACAACAACGGCAACAACAACAACAACAACAACACACATCTGAGTCTGATTTTATTTTATCTGCCCCATCTGTGTTAAATATGATTGGCCTATAGAATGTGTGGTCTCATCTGTGTTAAATATGATTGGCTTGTAGAATGTGTGGTCTCATCTGTGTTCTCATCTGTATGATTGGACTGCTCTTGGGCCTGTCACCTGAACATGACGAGGTTCTAATGTTCTAGACTCAAAGTGAGACAGGTGGGATTCTCAGGTGGAGCTTGCATAACTTTCAGACTGCAGGTGTGTGTGGGCTATGGGCCTTAAATCTCCCACACGCGCCGATGTTTTGGCCGACCTGCTGAGTGCACACAAATCTTTACTTGCACTTTAGCACAAAGAGATAACGACACACACGTGACCTCACAGCTCTGTGCGGCACAGTGACCTCACGGCTCTCGTCTTAAAAATATAAATCACTTCATTTGGGGAAAATAATTACAATCGGCATCAGTCATGAAAAACATATCAGTCCATGTCTACTTCATATGCTAAAGCTAAGCCAAAGCTAAGCCAAAGCTAAGCTAAAGCTATGCACCACATGCCACACATTTCATTTTGTTCTGTTACATCCACACAGATGGTTCTGCATGAATGGGTCAGTGATTTAAGCAGCTGCAGACAGAGGGATAGAGAGAGGGAGAGAGGGAGGGAAGGGGAGAGAGAGAGGGAAGAAGAGAGGGAGAGAAGCAGAGAGGGAGGAAAGAGAGGGGAGGAGCAAGGGAGAGAAGGGGGAAAGATAGAGGAGTCAGAAAGAGCGAGGAAGATTGAGAGTGACAGAGCAGAGGAAGGCAGAGAGAGAAAGATAGAGGAAAGGGGATTTGTGTGAGGAAGAGACACAGAGAGAAAGAAGAGCAGAGTGAGGGAGAAGAGCAGGTCTGAGCTCAAACATGGGCCAGATGTGGACCACATTCACTTTACGCTCCTCTGTGTCTGGGCCACACTGGGAGAATATTTAGAACACAAAACTCTTAAAGGGCCCATATTATTCTATTCGCTGATCTACCGGCTCACAAACAGACCTGGGGTTGTGTTTTATTTCATTCACATATGTTAACACACAAAACCCTGCATATTTAGGCTGAGTTCTTCTCTCAAACTGAAAACACTCTGTTCCACCTTGTGATGTCATGTGGTAATACAGGAAGTGCTCCACTGTGTTTTTAAACTCCATACACCTTCACTAGAATCATTTGGATCATTTCAGTCCTGGAATTGCCAATCTCTACTGAACTAAAGGTAAAAGGAGCTGTAAACTTGAAAACTACCACTTCACGACATCACAATGTGGAACAGAGCAACAACGCTGTCAATCAAACTTGTTGCTAACACTAGCAGGAAAGAAGATTGGTCTGATTGGTCTGTTAATATCTTGATTCAGGGAAAAAAAACTGAAAAAAACAGGATCATGGGGATCCTGATTGGCTCTTTGGTTGCTATGATACTCGTGGTCAGATTTCCATATATAGAGCTATAACTGCCTGGAGCCGAACACTGTGGGTGACGTCACACTCCCTCGGCCCACTTCTTTATACAGTCTATGATCTATACTTAAATTGATCAAAATATCTTTTTTTAATCATCTGAATTAGTTTTTTTAAGTACATTATATAAATAAATATATACATATTAGCATCGACTGGCAGAGCGCACCAATACCATACTTTCCTTACTATTACATGGCATCGGATCGAAACACAAATTAGTGGCATCGTCCGTTAACAGTGTGTTCAAACTTTACAAATGGTACCGAGCCACAGAGACAGGGACGATATAAAACAAAAATTTAAATTTGAGTCAGAGCGATTGTCAAATCACAAAGGCTGCAGTTATTTAGACAATAAAATGTTCTCTGCAAAGAACAAGAGATCGCAAAGATCCTGTCTTTTCTAGAAACATCTTGTCCCTGTAGTTTAGACTCTACAAACATTTTCTGAAATACATGAGATTCTAGTTTTAGTTTATCAGTTCAGATTTCAGTCTCCTGTTAAAGCTCCTGGAGTTGTTTATAATGTCACACTGAACCGAATCCTCCTTTTTAAACACAAATCACAAATCTAATCTATAAACATAAAACAAACATGGACCACAGAGCAGGGTTTGAGATGCAAAACACATCTACAACGTTACAACATGATTCTCTTCCTGACCCACATTTGGCTCTGAGCCCGTTTCCACAGCGACAGAATCTTACAAATATCTCCATGGCGACGAGGAAAAGTCGACTCAAAAATAAGTTTAAAATAAAAGACAAAAACTACAGTAATATTACAACGACTATCACTACCAGTGGTGGAAGGTAACGAAGTACAAGTAGTAAGTACTGTATTTAAATAGAATTTTTAAGTATCTGTACTTAAGTAAATTTTACTGTGGATACTACCACTATCACTACAACAAATACCACTACATCTATCACTACAACGAATATCACTACGACTATCACTACAACAACTATCACTACGACTATCACTACAGGAGGGGCGGGGCCTGACTAAAGGGGCAGGGCCTAAAGTAAAGATGCTGCTAGCACGACGTCTGCAGTTTAGATCCACGTTAAATATATATCATATACACCCCCCCACCTCCCTCTTCCCTCTCTACCCCTCCTCCCTCTCTCTCTCTTCCTTCTCTACTCCTCCTCCCTCTCCCTCTTCCGTCTCTACCCCTCCTCCCTCTCTCTTCCTCTAAACGATGGCAGTAAATATACAAAACAAAGGTGTCTCTCCCCCTCTTTCTCTCTTTCTCCCTCCCTCATCCCTCTCTACCCCTCCTCCCCTTCTCTCCCTTCCTTCCTCCCTCTTCCCTCTCTACCCCCCCTCCCTCTCTCTGTCTTCCTCTAAACAATGTTGGGTCAGGTGACACACTCGAGTCAAGTGGTAAACACAGTGAATGCTTTGGTCTGATCACTCATTCACATTCTCATTTATTTTTGAATAAAAAGTTACACAGTGGGGCTTTAAAAGTGCACTATGCAACTTTTATGATGGGGGTCTGCTGCTTGTCTCCATGGAGACATTAATGCTTTGTCTAGAATGTTCATATTCCATTCCACGGAGACTTTGGAGATCATCCCACTGACATGATTTTACATGATTGTACTTGTTCTTGTCAGTACTGAAGCGAGAGGACCTCACCACGGCTAAAGTGAGAGGACCTCACCACGGCTGAAGGGGGAGGACCTCACCACGGCTGAAGGGGGAGGACCTCACCACGGCTGATGGGGGAGTACCTCACCACAGCCTGTTCTCTCTGTGACACTGCGCCTTTGCGACTTAAGAGCCGCTGTTCTTCTGTGACTTGCGTTTTCCTTCTTGTCGGGAGCAGCTGCTGTCCATTGTCTGTCCGTTCTATCCATTGTCTGTACGTTGTCCGTCCGTTGTCCGTCCGTTGTCCGTCCGTTGTCTGTCCGTTGTCTGTCCGTTGTCTGTCCGTTGTCTGTCCATTGACTGTCCGTTCTGTTCGTCATCTGTCCATTGTGTCCATTGTCCGTCTGTTGTCTGTGTGTTGTCTATCCGTTGTCTGTCCATCGTCTGTCCGTTGTCATGCCGACAGCAGCAGAACAGTCTGAACTTGTGAACCCAAAGCTCCAGTGTCTGAGCTTCTATCAGCACTGTTCATTTTAAACCACATTCTTGGTCTAAAATGGCTTGATAACAGAAACTGTCCCTGTGTCAAAACTGCGTCTCCTTTTAGTATCGATACCTGCTCATATGAGGATCCAGTTTCAATATTAATTTTAATACGATTAGTACCTGAGTTTTTATCATTTAGACAGCTCTAGATGATACAGGATTACTCAAACAGACATGAATCGATCGCTGTGTATGTAAATGATGAGAGAACATCACTATAACATGGTTAAAAGCTCACAAATGTTGATTTGACTTTAAGTGAAAATAAACAGCCCTAAACAGAAGTACTGTCTGCTCCACACAGAGGAGCCGCTCTGGGTCTGTGCTACCGGATGTTGTTCTCTGTAAAACTGCCCCTGGATCCTGTCCAAAGACTCGAGGAGGAGGAGATGGACACAGCTGCAGCTACACACAACCCCACCCCCCCGGCCCCCCGTCCCCACAGGCCCCCCCTACCCAAGCCCCACCCACACAGCCCCCACCCATGCAGCCCCTGCCCACGCACACCAGACCCAGCACCAGACCCAGCACCAGACCCAGCACCAGACCCAGCACCAGACCCAGCACCAGACCCAGCACCAGACCCAGCACCAGACCCAGCACCAGACCCAGCACCAGACCCAGCACCAGACCCAGCACCAGACCCAGCACCAGACCCAGCACCAGACCCAGCACCAGACCCAACACCAGACCCAACACCAGACCCAACACCAGACCCAGCACATATGTGGGGCTCAGGGGTTGATCTGAAAACAGTATCAGTGCATCCCTTACTCAGATGGGCACATTTCATGGAGAGATTGTTCATCTAATTGAGTTTTGAACCTGCTTAAATAAAAGTTAAATAAAAGTTTATAGAGAGCCACTGTAACTTTAATAAGGCCTGTGATTAACACCAACACAATAAAATGTGATGATACTCAGGTTATAGTGGAAGAAATATCTGTGTAATCCCTCAGTTGTCCAGGTCTGATCCATCACGAACGAAAAATAAAATCTGTCAACTGGACAAAAAGTTGTAGGAAAGAAGACGTTTGGCTGCTCATCCAAGCCGCTTCTTCAGTTCTGGTCAGATTACTGCCGGACACAGCCTTATATCTACCTGAAGGGGGGAGCTTACTACACTGAAACTCAAACCTATTGTCTACAGGTTTCTGTTTGTAGGGTAGGACTGTTGTGTTACCCTAAGTGTGCACTGTGCCTAAATCCTACTTAGCATAGGCATTCAAGCCACTAATGAGTGATTTCACACCTATTAGCATCCTGGCTAGCCCTGTTGTTCTCTTTGTTTTTTTTTGTTTGCTTTGGATCTGAGGATGGAGTTATAGATGGGGGATAGATGATGCCTGAGGCCCCCATTCCTGTTCAAGGAAGGATTGTCTTTCCTAACAAAAAATGCTTCTTTAACTCCCCTCTCAAACCATTTCTTTTCTTTGGCTAAAGGATGGATGACAACTGGACCAAAATCAAA
>JACM01033477.1:0-11665 GCA_000787095.1 Periophthalmodon schlosseri | reverse complement strand
GAAGTTGTCGGTCTTGAGTTTGAGGTGCTCGGGTTGGTCCAGCTTCACTTTGGCCTCCTCGATGTCGCCGTTTATGGCTGAGATCAGATCCTCTGAGAAAGAACAGAGAGAACACGTCACAGTATGTTAAAGTGTTAAAGTGCACTATGGAACTTTTCAGGTCTGCCACCCGCTTGTTTCCATGGAGATGTTATCGCTTTGCCTGTAAATTCATACTGTGAGTGGGTTCGCCTCGTCACAGATCTGACCTGTAAATTGGTTACTTGTCCAGTCAGAACCACACGCTCTGACAAAACTTTACAAAGATGAGTGGATCTGGAGCCGTGTCCTGTCTCCTCCTCGAATTTTAGGAGGCGTGAGGAGGCAGGGGAAGAGGAGGGAGAAGAGGAGGACAAGGAGGATGGAATGGATGGAATGGAAGGAGAAGAAGGGGAAGAGGAGGAAGAGGATGGAGAAGAGGAGGAGGAGGACCAAGAACAGGAGGAGGAAGGGGAGGAGAAGTGGAAGAGGAAGCAGAAGAGGAGAAAGGGGAACAGGAAGAGGAAGTGGAAGAAGAGGGGAGGAGGAGGAAGAAGTGGTAGCGGAGGGGGAAGAGGAGGGGGTAAAGGAGGAAGAGGAGGAGGAAGAAGTGGAAGAGGAGGGGGAAGAGGAGAAAGACGAGGAAGAGGAAAGGGAAGAGGAGGAAGGGGAACAGTTGGAGGAGGAGTTACCTAAAGAGTCGAAGCTGCGCTCAGGTCTGATGTATCCCACCATCACCACACTCAGCACCTCCCCATAGAAGTCCTCCTTAAACGTGTGGATCACATGAGTCTCCTGCAGAAACACAGGAGCAGAATCTGTAAGAATCTGTAAGAATCTGTAGGAGCTCAAGCCTCAGACCAAACCTGAGGATGCACAATTCATGCTTTTGATTTCACTTTTCCTCATTGAAACTCTCCATGTGATTCTATAGATCCTGTGTCTCTGATTGGGCCATTTGTCACATGATCGTGACCTCGTGACCTCGTGACCTCACGCCCTCTGTCTTCTGAAGTCTCTTATCTCACACAGACACAGCTCCTGGAGTTTGCACCGGAGCTCAGAGCTGCTCAGACTAAACTTGAACCAGATATGAAAAAAGTGTTGAGTGTTTGGTCCTGACTGTTTAGACTCACAGCTCCGAGGTCAGTCTGTGCCTCACTGCTTTGTACAGTGGAGGATTTTTATTCAAAGCTGGATTACTTTTATTTAACCTTTACTGTGAGACTCATTTACATTTTAATATTTGAGTTCAGGTTCTAGTCAATTGTCAACTTTGCATTACAGACATAGTGTATTAAGTAATTACACTATGTTTTATGTTCCTCCAGGACCTTTCTAAGTCCCCCACTGGGTTTACAGTCCCCCGCGTGAGAAACAAGACGGCGTTAAACCATATCCAGTCATGCAGACGGAGCCGAGCACATGACGCTGAGTCTGATCCTGTTCAGAGCAGTGACAGCGAGAGCAGTCACAGGTTTTTCAAGGGCCAATATTACACAAAATGGACTCTTGTGAGGTTTAATCCATGTTATAATGGTGTTACCTCCTCAAAAACAGGCCCGGAGTTGTGTTTTGTTTCATTCACACATGTTTGAGTGACACTTTATTATTAGTCTGTCTACATCTCCAAACCTCGAAAAGCTCTGTTCCACCTTGTGATGTCATGAAGCGGTAGTTTTCACGCCAACAGCTACATTTTACTTTTTGTTTAGTAGAAATTGCCGATTCCATGGCTGAAATCATCCAAATGATTCTAGTGAAGGTGTGTGGAGTTTAAAAACACAGTGGAGCACTTCCTGTTTTACCACATGACATCACAAGGTGGAACAGAGTGTTTTTCCATTTGAGAGAGGAACAGGGTTTGTGTGTTAAACGCGTGAGAATGAAACAAAACACAACTCCAGGTCTGTTTGTGATGAAGAAACGACATTAGAACATAGATCAGAAAACAGTGTAATATGGGCTCTTTAAGAAATATTTACAACTATTATGATTAAACCTTGAGTAATAATTTTCAATATTGTACTGTGTTTTCTCTCTTTCTTTTACATCCAAAGTGTATCGTGACACTAGAAACTGCATTACATCCAGATGAACTCACAATTCTGTACCTCTGTCAACTCTGTGGATTTTCCCAACCGCAACTTGGAAAATTTTAATATTCTCCGCTACTTTAGGCCTGTGATTAATTTTACTACTTAAACAGAGCATTATTCCAAAGGCTTAGTCACAGTTATAAAATGAGACAGATGCAGACAGGGCCCCGAGCGATAATGGTATGTACACGAAATATGAAAAAAACAATAATGTCCCAGTTGTACTATCAATACTACTCTGTTCTTGTATGTACAGCGCTGTGGTGCGTTCACTGACCATGGACTTCTTGGTGTCCTTGTGTGTGTTTAAAGCTGTGGTGCGTTCACTGACCATGGACTTCTTGGTGTTCTTGTAGAAGGGGTTCCAGCCGATGCTCATGACCATCTTGTAGACGTCTCCGTGTCCCACACAGGCCCAGCCGTAGTAGATCCCAGTGCTGATGTCCGCAGGCAGATGCTCCACCACCGAGTCCGGGAAGTTCGCTGAAAACACGCACGTTTAAATTAGATCTGCAGCCTTAAAAGACACACTACGTAACTTTCTTTTATCTTTTCTATCTGCTCGTCTCCCCGGAGATGCTACTTTGCCTGAAATGTTTCACAGTGCGGCACTAAACTATATCTAGCAGATGTTTTATAAGTTCCATGTTTAAAGAACTGTTGTCCTTTGTCATCAGTGAAAACAACTACGATCTGGAAGAGCAGGGCCGTCAACTGAAATTTGGAGGCCCGGGGCAAGAAGTCTCACAGGGGCCCCCTCTAATACAAATTAATAGGAAGACAGTCAAATTCTGGGCCCCTAAACCCCGGGACAAGCGACCCCTTTGTCCCCCCGTCGACTCCCCTGTGGATAAGTCGTTTTTTCTGCACGTTCAGGGATAATAACGGCGATTATCTTTGTTGGCGATTATCACAATTATATAAAATGTCCCACGGAGGATTATTGTCGATCCTTTTGTCACGATAAACGATCTTATTGTTTATTGTCCCATCCCTGCCCCCACAGGGGGGGGGAGCCAGAAATCCCAAAAATGATACTTTGAAGCTGATGTCATCAACATTCTCTGTGACGCCTACTGGAGGCACTGCTCTGTCTGAAGCTCTGTTAGTCAGTTAGACTTGAGCTTTGTTTTAACACAATCTGACCAGAAAGAACTGATTTAGCTGGAACTACAACAGGTGAGATGATTTGTGCAGTCGCTCAAATAACATTACAGTCACAAGCTAGCTAGCGTTAGCATTAGCCAACAGTTTTTCAGCGAGTCTCTCACCTTTTTTGTTGAAAATCAAACTCCTAAACGGGACCACGAAAGCTCGGGCTGATTGCAGGCTCCTGAAAACGTGCTGTTTAAATCCATTTTGTATTTTTTTCTTGATCACCATGGTAACTGCTGAACATTCT
Organism: Periophthalmodon schlosseri; assembly: GCA_000787095.1. Classification (NCBI taxonomy): domain Eukaryota; kingdom Metazoa; phylum Chordata; class Actinopteri; order Gobiiformes; family Gobiidae; genus Periophthalmodon; species Periophthalmodon schlosseri. Next base: position 8,146 of record JACM01033477.1, on the reverse strand, counting down.
GCCACATACACACATACAGAACCCCCCCACATTGCACTTTGCCATGAAATATCCAAAACGTAAATTCACAAATGTTGAACCTGATCATTTAGACCCAAGAACTCGCCGTATCACAACAACGTTCTGTTCTGTATCACATAATATCGAGCTGCAGAATGTCGTGGCGTCGTCCGAAACCCAGAAAAACCTCAAAGATTCTTGTCGCCACGGAGATAGAGATGTTTAATGCCACGCCGTAAAGTCAGAGGAACAGCTGACGTCCTTCTCTCTGACGGAGAAGGGAGCCTGTGTCGTTCTGCGTTCAGCACTAATTTGATTATCGGATCGGTTGTAATAAATCTATAATCGTTTCGTGCGCCAATAATAAACCCAGAGCAGACGGCAGCTGCGGAGCAAAAGAACGATCGCAAAGACGCCACTGTTTTAAACGGGTTAAACGACACGGCGACATCCGCGTTTTGGGGATTTTTTCTGTTTGTAAATTGAAATAAATCAAAACGCTGAAATTATAATTAGTAAAGGCCAAGCTCTCAATTCAGAAAATCCAACAGAAAACACAGATTAAACCATTTACCGTCTCAGTAAAGTCACTTATCTTCATCAAAACGCCGCCTGTAAGTCTCAGAACGACGAGAAATTATAGTCGTTGCCATAGCGATTAACCAAATATTGTAGCAACCCTGAAGAAGTGTTAAATATTTACCTAGTTCTCATAAAAGATACGGCTGTTATTTAACTAACTTTTATGGGAACAAGGTAAACGTTTAAACTGTATTATGCAACAGCGAGTTATTATTATTTTTTTTTAATCTTTTTTTAATGTTTTAAGGTCGTTTCCTCATCAAAAACACGCCTGACGAGGTTTTAAATGTCATCCGTGCATGTTTGAGTAATATAGCGATCTCTTTTCTGCCCTATTCGAACCCTCCTCACAGTTTGCACGTAATCTTACGGCTAAGCTCCGCCCACAAGCCTAATTCTCCGTAAACATTCGTTCACCTTATTCCGGACGTTGCCGTGGGCGCCGCCGTCGTCATTGGGGTTGTATTATTTTGTATCTTGACGGTGAATAAGTTCTACAGGGACCACGGAGCCGGTTTAAAGCCTCCGGAGAATCGTGGAACATTTTACACAAATAAAAACTACTTTATATCAGATTTTAGCAGCGAAACTTTTCCCAAATTCTCCATTGAAATGACCGGGATTCCTGCTTAACGGGAAGCGCCACCACAAAGAGACGTGTTTACAGTAAAAGTGGGCGAGGCCGAATACGGTTAACACGAAAACATGACACAAAACTGTTCACTACGACTTCGCAAACCCGGTGCGATGTGCGGCGGTTTCATTAGCGGGATGCAGCGGATTGTGATAGTGCTCTGAAGGGGGAGGAGCTTAGCGCAGAGAGCAAAGGGAGGGGAGACTCAGAGCGTTAAAAACTAAACTGAAACTTATAAAACGTGTTAATACGATGTTTTCCGGTAAATTTAGCATTTTCAAAACAATAAACGGACACACGGTATCGAAATTATGTTATGGGTTACAGTTAATACCCCATAGAAGTCAAATACCTCCTCTTTAATACCCCACAGAAGTCAAATACCTCCTCTTTAATACCCCACAGAAGTCAAATACCTCCTCTTTAATACCCCACAGAAGTCAAATACCTCCTCTTTAATACCCCACAGAAGTCAAATACCTCCTCTTTAATACCCCACAGAAGTCAAATACCTCCTCTTTAATACCCCACAGAAGTCAAATACCTCCTCTTTAATACCCCACAGAAGTCAAATACCTCCTCTTTAATACCCCACAGAAGTCAAATACCTCCTCTTTAATACCCCACAGAAGTCAAATACCTCCTCTTTAATACCCCACAGAAGTCAAATACCTCCTCTTTAATACCCCACAGAAGTCAAATACCTCCTCTTTAATACCCCACAGAAGTCAAATACCTCCTCTTTAATACCCCACAGAAGTCAAATATCTCCTCTTTCACGTTACTTCTGGGTCGTTGGACTATTATATCTTTTGAATGGGAGAAATTCCTCATAAATTGGTTTACAAACAGGAGGCTTAAACCAATTAAATAGGACAAGGCAGAAACAGAGCATCATTCCCTTTGTCTCTGGCCAGGACTCTCCTCTGCACAAGTGAATTATGGGTAACTACATTTGGAAGGAGCAGCGAATGAGACGAAACGACAGAAGTGCTAATATTATGGTTCATTTATGTACTTTATTTTCTAACTACACATTTAACCAACCATTACCAGAGGAGGGCAGTGCTCTGGTACATTTACTCGAGTAAGAAATTGTACTTTTCAGAGTACCTTTTATACTTTGAGTAATATTTTTACTGAAGTAACAGCTCAAAGTCGTGGTTGTTCTTCCCTCTGTGAGAAAGTCTAAAGTGACAAAAGCTTTACGTCGACAACATGAAATGATTTGAACTTTTGCGTTTCTGGCTCCTTCAGATATGACTCAGTTTGTCTCATTTTTGTGTCTATCCTTTGAAAGCACCAGATTTTGTGCATGATTTCATGTTTTCACATTCACGAAACTCATTAATCAGATGTTACGCCCCAGCAGTTACTCTTTAAGATACTTTTTACAGATTTTTTTTTTTTTTTTTTTTTTTACTCTTTCTTGATAAATTTCTTGGACCACTACTTAAACTGTAACGTTACTCTTACTTGAGTACATTTTTTGGTAACTCTCCCCACCTCTGACCGTTACACGTTTGTTTCAGACTGTAGATTTGTACCAGTATTTTAATATTCATAGGTTTTGGTTAACTTTTATAAGCAACATTTAGATTTTAGGTAGTTGCTTAGGTAAATTGCTTATAGCTGTGGCAACGATCCTATCTTTTTAATTATTATTATTTTTTATTTATTTTTTATCATTCTGTGACCCATGGATAACCCCGCAGCCTCCACCTGCCCGAGCGCGCGCAGATGTCACGGCCGCGGTCAGTGCTCCGCGCCCGGGCTGCGGAGCGGGGGACTCACCGGTGGGGATGCCCAGCTCCTTGCTCCCTCTGCCGAACCCTCGCACCACCTCCCCGCGGCAGAAGAACGGTAGACTCTTCATGACTCCCCCGGGTCCCGGCGCACTCCGAGCGGCTCGACCTCGAATGAACGAAACCAGGAAGTGGCGCAGCGCAGCCCGATCCGATCCGACCCACGGAGCCTCGGCTGCGGCTAAAGCGGTGAGTCTGCGGAGGTTTGGGGGTTTATCAGACCGAGGTCCGGTGTTTATTCGCCCGGGCAGGTCCTTCACCCGAGGCGACCTTGGAAACGCGCCAGGCTTTGCACAACAGCAGCGGGATAACGTTCAACCAGTTGGCTGCCGAGGCTAGCTCCTGATATCAGGGCTAAAAACACACCGATTCAGGTCCAAAATACTCTTAAATTGTCCCCGTGGTTTCCCGACACCTCCGCTGCGTCCTCTTCTCCCGTAAGTGAAAGTTTTAGAGGAGGCAGCGCGGTGATGTTCTGTTACATGTGTCAAATGTGCGCCGCCCACCGCAGATGTCCACATCCCGGAACAAGATCGATCGAGTCCGGCAAGTGACGTCACACGTCACGAGGTCCAAGGAGGGCGGGGCTTTGGGAGACATGACGCAGCGTAAAAACGAATGAAGGATCGAGAAACACTGGAGAAAAATATAACAAAATCAGATATAAGTAAAACGTAACAATTTATACAAGTATATTAATATTAAAAAAATAAATAATCAATATGCCTCAACATTTATTTCTCAAATAAATCATATGTTTGGGCATGTTTTTTCATTTTTCTTTCCCATTTTCGGTTAATTTGTTCACTTTAGGGAGTGGTGAAAAAAGTACTGAGAATTTGTGCTCAAGTAAAAGTACAGTTACATGGCAAAAAATGTACTCAATTACAAGTGCTGCTTCTAAAATTGTACTTAAGTAAAAGTAAAAGCCAAAAGTTAAATCTGTCAACTGGACAAAAACAGAAATGTCTTCACTCCTACAACTTTTTGTCTTTTTTTTGTCTTAACTTTTGGCTTTTACTATGGATCAGACCTGGACGACTGAGGGACACACAGACATCTTCTTAAGTAAAAGTAAAAAGTACATATACTACTCAAAGTACTACTTACTTTTTAACAGATTTTAGCAGCATTTTAGATCAGTATTTTATATAAATTGAACAGTTTAAAGTTGAACTGAATCGTTTGAAACCATCGTGTGCATTTTGACTCTGTCCAAATCAGAGCAGGCGATGCTGTGATGTTATGTGTGTTTGTGTGTTTATAAAGAAGCAGATACAGCGACGATTGGGACTTGTAATACTCAGTACTCGTGATTTGAAATGTAACTCATTACAATTACATGGCTGGAATTACACTCAAGTACAAGTACAAGTACAAGTACAAGTACAAGTACAGGTACAAGTACAGGTATAAGTACAGGTTTAAAAATCTACTCAAAAAATACAATTACCCAGAAAATCTACTCTGCTACAGTAACGTATTTGTAATCAGTTACTTTCTACCTCTGACTTTAGGTTTGTCTTCACTTAACACTAAATCCATTTGTTATTTAATGTATGAATTGGTCATTTTTAACTGTGCACAAGTTTAATAATAGTGATTCATACAATACTTAACTAAAAGTACAGATAATGGAGAAAAAAAAAACAAACTCAAGTAAAAGTAAAAGTATCACATGAAATAATCTACTAAAGTATTAAAGTACCTGTTTAAAAATGTACTCAAAGAAAAAAAAGTAAAGTATTTTGCACATATTTTGAGATGGCAGAAGACGAAGTTTAAATCTGTCAACTGGACAAATCGTTGTAGGAGTGAAGACGTTTGGCTGCTCATCCAAGCCTCTTCTTCAGTTCTGGTCAGATCACTGCTGGTTAGTGTTCGCCACAAACCACTCACCTCACTCTGAAGATAGAGAGGTTCAGATCTCAGCCAGAGAAAAGAAATGGCTCGAGAGGGGAGTTAAAGAAGCTATTTTTGTTAGGAAAGACAATCCTTCCTTAAACAGGAATGCGGAGCCTGAAACATAATCTCTCACAGATCTATGATTCCATCCTCAGACCAAAAGCAAACAGAAAGAAACAAAGAGAACAATAGGAGAGCCATTACAGGTTAAATAGGGTCGTTAAGGCTGAAACTGGAGACAATAGCTGTTTACAGTTTCAGTGGAGTTAGCTCCTCCCTTCAGACAGATATAAGGCAGTGTCCAGCAGTGATCTGACCTGAACTGAAGAAGCGGCTTGGACGAGCAGCAAAACGTCCTCACTCCTACAACGTTTTGTCCAGTTGACAGATTTAAACTTTGTATTTTGCTATGGATCAGACCTGGACGACTGAGGGACTACACAGACATCTTCTCATATTTTGAGATAATAATAAAGCTTCCAATGTATTGATTTTAATTAAATAAATAAATTGTGCTGAATTTTGTTCGATAGAAACAACTAAATCAACCTTGTGATGTCATAACGCGGTAGGTTTCAAGTTAACAGCTCCTTTTACCTTTTGTTTAGACGAGATTGGTTCCTCCAGGGCTGAAATTATCCAAATGATTCTAGTGAAGGTGTGTATTGTACTGTATGTATTACCACATGTCATCACAAGGTGTTTTCAGTTTGAGGGAAGAACTAAGCCTAATTATGCCCGATTTATGTGAATGGAACGAAACACAACTCTGGGTGTCTTTGTGATTATAACAAAGATCAGAAAATAGCGTAATATGGGCCCTTTAAATTCACGGAAGCAAATTTTTCATTTATTTTTCTGCATAGACTTTCAGAAAAAAAATAAATAAATAAAAGATTGAAAGCTCAGGGCTGATCAACTCTGTGGTAACTAATGACACAAGACGCATCATTTTATTTAAAATCTGTTTCTGAATCTTTATAAACGGCCAAGTATTTAAAGCATTTCGCAGAATCTTGCATTTTAAACGGCCTTTTTGGACTTAAAACAACCGCGTTATGGATATTAGTTAGCACGTAGCTGGTTAGCACGTAGCTGGTTAGCATGTAGCTGGTTAGCACGTAGCTGGTTAGCTTCCGCGATGCCTTTCAACTCTTAATATTTTAATTTTTCAAAAAGTCTATGGAAAAAAATTGTTGACAATTTACTTGAGGAATTTACTACAAGACAAATCAGATATTGGTATTAATAATAAGATTTTAAAATATATATTCTTTAAATTTACAGATCTGATTAATGTCTTAACTTAAACTGTGCTTATACTTGTAAATACTTTTGTGAAATAAAGGACAGCGTTTGAGGAGGGTCACAAGTTTAATGGTACTTTTACATATTTACACATTATACTGTAAGCCCACACGCGCCTACAGTGTCTTCATCTGAACCACAGGGGGCGCACTCACTCAAACACATGCATCTGATCAGCTCCAGCACAGCGCCCCCTCCTGGTGCTCAGCCCTCAGTACAAGCTCACAGTGATTCAATACAAACCCAAGTATCACAAAGTCTGGGATCGACATAAACGAAAATGCAATAAGTTATAAATATTTTCATGTTTTCAGTTTGGCCGCGGGTTTGGAAACGTTTGGACGGAAGAAGAGGGTAGAGAAGTCCTAAAATTGAATAAGAGTATTCACCCAAATAATTAGTTTTGGGCGCGAGGCTACAGGCAAATTTCTGAACCTAACGTTTGGTTAATGATTTAAAGTTAAAGGTGGGAGAGTTTACCCCATCCATCCATCCATCCATCCATTTTCTTCCGCTTATCCGGGGCCGGTCGCTTGTCCCCATGGAGATGTTATTGCTTTGCCTGGAACGTTTCACAGTACAGCATTAAACGATTTTATCTTGCATTTATTCAAAGACAGTGTAAGTTATAAGTCATTTTCACGTTTGCAGTTGGTTGCGATCGGGTCGGTGACACGTTTGGACAGAGGAGGGCGCAAGACTTTTGGAGGAAAACGTTTGAATGTTTTTCGTGTTAAATGGCAGTGATTAAAAGTCTGCACTGTTTACGTTCATGAAATCAAAACTCAGAGCCATTTTAATTTTGAAAAGTCTAAATCAAATCAAAAATCAAAATCGAAAGGGTCAAAAGTGGTTTACATGCGCCGCAACTGAATTATGTTTCTGACCGTAACATTTGGTTAGCGATTTAAAGTTAAAAGCGCACTATGTAACTTTTCTGGCGGACGCGTCGCCACGTTCTCGTCTCCGTGGATGTTAACGTTGCTTTTCCTGGAATGTTTCCCGGTGTAGCTTATAACTTATGTTTCTTGCATTTATTCAGTTGCACACGTTTTTATTGCTAAAATATTATGCGTATTTTTTACAGCGCAGGTTCGCCTCGTCACAGACCTGACCTGTAATTTGGACCGGTTCCGTCACCTGCGATCTCCACGGAGACTGATAATGCCACACAAAGCAGTAACATCTCCATGGAGACGGGCAGGAGGCAGAGAAGTTACACAGTGCACCTTTAGTTTGTGGACGTTACTATAACACAGCCACAGTCAGTGAACCCAACATAAATGTAGGTTATCAGCTCAAGAAAATCCATACTGGACAACACTTTAGCGACTATTAGCTCTAGCGCTAGTTTAGTGCTATTTTAGACCAGTTTTAGCTCCAGTTTAGCCGTCGAAGAGAGAAACGAGGTGGTACTTGGTTTGATAAATTGGCTCTGTGCTCAGCAGCGTCCAGCAGCCTCACTGTTAACACAACCGTCACTACTTCCTGTCCAGGTAGGGTCCTGGACAGGGAGCTGCGGGTGGGTTAGGGGTCAGGGGTCAGGGGTCAGAGGTCAGGGGGTTAGGGTCGGGCAGTGGACAGAGAGCCGCGGGTGGACGTCACTGACAACATGTTAAAAACTACACAAATGAAATGAATACATCTGTGTCTAGAAAGAGACATGTTTGTGTCTCAATGCTAACGCTAACGCGAACGCTAACGTTGAGGCATAATAAATATTAAAAGAACACCACCGACTGACGTATTCTACATTTTAAAACAATCGAGTGGTCTTTATTTTAATTTGCATTTTAATAGGTCGTTTATTTTAGGCAGGGAGAGGTAGAGAAGGGAGGGAAAGGGACGGTAAGATGAGGAAGAGGGAGAGGGAGGGAGAAAGAAAGGGAGTGGAGGGAGAGAGAGGGAGAGA
>KN476930.1:46780-69325 GCA_000787095.1 Periophthalmodon schlosseri | reverse complement strand
GATGCCTTCACCTTCCAGGCCTTCTTTTCTTTAGTTTGTGTTTGTCTTTCTCTCTCTCTCTCTCTCTCTCTAATATTATATATATATAAACAACAAATATATAGGAGAAAAACAGTAAAACAAAAGAGACACTTGACATTCCCAAAAACAGGCCAAGTTTACTCTCCCTTTTGACTGGCCATGTAACAAAAGCCTGTATTTGTTTACACACACATACACAGTCATTTAAATGAAGGGGCTGAGTTCCAGAAAGATTAGGCTTGAGTCTTATCATCTCTGACCAAGCCATCCATATTTGTGAATGTGAACACAAGCCAAACAGGACAACACAATGACAGCTGCTCTGGGGTTTCTATGGGGACATTTCCTTATTTTGAAACATGTGTCTCTTACCCTATAGATTTATTACCAAATGTAGTGGGGCATAGCATATAAGAATAAGAGGTGGTATTATGAAAAATAGATTTTTTGAGCTTTCTACCATGTTATAATGTTGTTCCCTCATCAAAAACATGCTTGAAGAGGTTTTAGATGTCATCCATGCATGTTTGAATAATTTTGCGATCTCTCCCAGGCCCTGTTCAAACCCCCTTTATGGTTAGCAGTAAGATTCTGTGTAATGCTCAGCCCACAAGCCTACTTCACCCAGGCTTCCACAGGACAATTCTCCATAAATATACAAAAGTATGACACAAAACTGTACACAACAACTTGACAAACCTGATGCGATGTGCAGTAGTTTCATTAGTGAGATGTACGCTGATTACGTTGTGATAGCACTCTGAAGGGAGAGTGACTCTCAGGGCAGCAAAAGGAGGGGAGACTCAGACTCAAAAATGCGTGCGTTATGTGTTAGCAGTTAATACCTCATAGAAGTAAAATACTCCCTCTTTAATGCTGAAAATCACATTCTATTGTCTAAAGACAGTGTTTTTTATTAACATCATGAGGTCAAAATCAGTATTGAGTATTGAGTATATTCTTTAGTATCAAGTTTGAAATTTTAGTATTGTGACAACACTGCTGGCTACCCATTAAATTGGAATAAAATATCTTAGACCATTTTAAATATTATATCAGAGGCACTATATCATATCAGTGACACTAGATATGAGTGCAAAATGTATATTATAACTCACAGCTCATTTTAATGGCTTTCATCTGACTCAATGTACAAAATGAGCAATGTGTCTGACAGGAAAATTAGTCTGGCTTTATAGGAGAATCTTTCCAACTTTATTGAAAACAAAGTGCTTGAGCTGTCAGGATGAAGAAACATATATTTGAGTTGTTGAATGGTAAAAATAAATGGGTGGTACAATGCTGATCTATCAAATTTCTACCACATTTGTGAAAACTTAAAATGAAGTTGACTGCTCTCCACATACTCTGATGCGAGGTGATTTGAGTTCTGCTGATGTCATCTGTGCCCCGTCCCTGCAGCTTTGTCTGGGTTAGATAAGACCCCTCCCCTATGCCTCCCCCTGGCCTTCTGCGGGAAAACATGGCCACTGCTATGAAGGTGGATTACACAGGCACTGACACTCGCTCCTTTCTTGTTCAAGCCACTCTGGAGTGCTAACGCTATTAAGGCAATTAATCTTACACAAAAGGGGTTCAGCACTATAGTCTCTGATAGTTTCTCACCTCTCCGCACAGGTGCACAGCTGAACAGAGCCGCCAACACAAGCCCGTACACAGAAGCACAACATCTGTGTGAGGGAACAACAGACGCTGTGGAATAACTGCTTTCTCATTTACATGCTTTATCTAACAAGTACTCCTTCTTATGCAGTAAACTTTTTTTTTAAATACAAATCACGGTTTGATTGTTTTCTAGTATGCTTTCAACAACTAATACTGTAACTATTGGTAGATACGAGAATATAGGTGATGTGTATTTATTTTAAAAGGTGCACGTCATGACCACCTGCTTGTCTCTATGCATGATATTGCCTTCCCTAGAATGTGTTTATATTGCTTAAACATGGATTCTTGCTGTGAACAGAGTCACCTCTCCACAGATCTGACCTGTAACTTGGCCTGGTGCCATCTCCTGCTTGTCTCCATGGAGATCAATATGTTTAATGGCATTTGGAACACTATAGGCAAAGCGATAACATCATGGTAAAAAGCAGGTGGTGGACCCTACAGCAGAAAAATTACAAAGGCTGTGTAATGGCTGGCATATGTGAAAAAAGAAAAACTTCTCCAATAAATAAATAAATAAATACATAAATAAATTAATATCAAAAGTATTTGGACTAATAATAATCGTCATACAAGTTTTGTCAAGATGGGTCTCACATAAACTAACTGGATTGATCAATTTTTTGGCTGAGATTATCAATCTTTTAACAACTCAAGCTAAGGTAAGGTACCAGCTAATGCTAGCAACTTTACACAGCAACTGTTTTATCCTCAACAGTGTGTTAAAAACGGTCTGCTGTTGTTTTTCCTACTCTCGCAATGCGTTGTGGTTTATATTGATCGGCGTAGTGACCTTCGCTGGACACTACTTTTCAAGATCCATTGTGGGAAATTGAGTGCACTACTTTTTACTTTTTCACTCACTGGACATTTGGACACCACTAGAAATAGTGTGACCCCTCCTTAGTGCTCTAAATAGGGAATAGTGTGGACATTTGGATGCAGTGATAGTGTAGGCTATATGCAGTTGCTAGATTCCGTCAGCATCCACGGTACCTGTACTGTATGTAAAAAAAAGCAGCCCAAACATGTATTTGTAATGCATGTTTATGAGTGTATGTAGCATGTCTTGCTAATTCACACAACTAAACTGATTAAAGTGAACCTGCCTGATGTTACCTATTTAATACCCTGGGCGTGTCTGTGCACAGACTACAGCTCCGTAAAACTACTTTAAATGAGCAGTCATTAAAACAGACTTGTGTAATTATTACCCCAACAGATGCAAAACACTTTTATAAGATGTGAACATGGGAGGAGAAGGGAGGCTTGGATATATTTTGGGGGGATCCTAAAACTCCATCTTCTACTAAAAAGCCCAGCCCTGGCAGCTTTGCACATATCGCCCCCTGTAATATACTCTACAGCTGTTGACTTTTTAATTAGCAATCTGTACCTCATTCCCCTAATTCTGGGAGGGCTGCACAGGTGGCCATTTATTTACACCAACAGCAACATACTTCTAAACATCACACAGACTTGTAGGCCAGATTTCTTTGCAGTTATTTATTTCAACCTCCCAACAGAACTCAACTGGTGGAAACAGTAGATCAAGCATATGCTTGAATAGAATAAAGCAGGGGAAGGAACTGCATAGTATATGCCCCTACCATAGTGTTGCATTTGACATTGATCACTTTTACTATATATACTTGCTGTACAAGATAGTAATTGACTAGTATTCAACAATGTCGCAGTCACCCCTCCTTCAAACCAAGTCAGTTTGGAGTAATATTATAGTGTGAACAATAAAGGCATGTAATTCTCTAATTCAGAATCTCTGAGTCGTGACTGAGTGGCTTAGGGCAAGTGAAGGGCATAGCAGTGAGAGCACTATGCAAATGCCAAGCCACTTTGTTTGACAAGCAACAACAGTGCTTTGTATATATGTAAAATCTGGCAAGACTCTGAGCAGAAAGTGCTGCTGTCACTGCAGACATGCTTGAGTGGTGACACCTAATGGGTGACCCCAGCCTGGAAAAAGACAAGAACCACACTCCCTCTTAGTTATGGACTGACACACATCTCATGCTTAGCCCGCACCAGTTCTCAGGCTTCACCAATAGGTGCCCCCTGTACAATATTGTCATACAAGATGTCACACACGGAATCATGCAGAGGTGCTTGTGAATTAAGAAATCTAATGATCAAGAGAGTCACACAAAACATTGAGATATATATTTTTGTCAATGTCACCCACCCCTTCTGCAGACAGACACAAATGAAGGAGGAAACATCTCAATAAATTCCAACCACTGCCATGTTTAAGCTGTAGAAATGTGTAATAGAATGTGTTAGCCTAACTTACAGCTTCACATCACTTAAAAACAGTGAACGAAAGAACCCTCGCCCCAGCTGGCCAATAATACAGACATTCTGCTCATTCTGAAATGTCTTAAAAAAGAGGTCAAGAACACAGGTCTTACAATAACACAAAATTAATAATACCTTCTTCCTGCTATTGTTGTTCTTTCTATTTCTATATATTATCCCATCTTCAGTGGAATTTATTCTAATGAAAAGCTTTGCAGTCCTACCTGTTGGTCTCTCGCAGTGGTTCAGTGCCCTTGCGCCAGGAGATGACACCCCAGGGTGACATTTTGGGGCTACACTCAATGAGAACGTCACCACCCACCTTCACCAGGGTCTGGCTCCTCAGCTGACTGTGGGAGAAGTCTGGAGCCACAGCTAAGACAAGAGAGGAAGAAGAAACACATTGTTACATCTGCTTTGGTCCACATAGTTTTAGTGTGTACTGCACAATGTACTAATAGGGTCATAACAGTACATTGTGGCTTGCACAGATGGATTTTCTCTTCATTTTGTATGCATGGAACCCGAGTCACACATTCCAAGCAACAGAAATGTCATAATATTTTGTGCTCATCTTTGGCTGCCTTTTTCAAATTTGGCCTCGGCCTCTTTTCCACTTTCTTTCTCTCTTTTTCCTCTCTTTTTTTGGACTAGTATCTTCACTACTGTCCTGAGTAAGGGATGAAGAACCACTTTCTTTCATAAAACTTTATGTAGTTTGTCAGTAAAATCATGTCATCTCTTGGGCATCATGAGGGCCTTTTTTATTTTAGAGAATATATGTATTCCGTGAAATTGTGCAATCAACTTCAACTTTACATAGACCTATAACATTTTATTTTTCGGAGGTTTTCGGGAAAATGCGGAAATATTATGACTTGCTAGGAGGCTGGTTATATGTCAAACCCTGCAATGTCTAATTATCAATTTTGAACGAATGCAAACATTTATTTACGGTTTGTGCAGTAGCAGTCACATTAACAGTGTTTTTACAATTCGGTACATCCCTCTTCAGTGTATTCGTGGTTTTCAGATTCTTGAATGTGATGATGTGTCATACACTCAGATGGGGGGCAAGAGCCAGTTATTCCTATTGATTACATTGTACTTTATCATGAAATATCCAAAAGGTAAATGCGCAAATGCTGAACCTGATCATATCTATAAGTGACTAGACCTGAGTACTCACTATATTACGACAAAAATCTGAATTAATTTTACCTGCCCCCATCTGTATTAAATATTATTGGCCTTTAGAATGTTGTGATGTCGTCTGAAACCCAGCAATACGGTTAACATATTAGACATATTAGAATAACATCCTCTCATTCAGTCTACAGTACAAATTCAGCATATTACATTTCTAAACACGCACATTTACGGTGACTAATAAACCGGTGCATGTAGTGAAAATGGCTTCCACTTGACTTTCCTCTATGGTATTGACCACAGTGCAGGGAGCAGACAGATTCCAATCAGTGTGAGAGGAGGGACACGCTGTAGAATGAATAGAGAATGAGAGAGGAAAGTGACAGGGCTGACGGGGCAGAAGGTCCAGGCAGCTCCACATAGCAGAGCTGCATAAATCACTGTCACATGGACCATTCATCTTATAATTAATGCTTTTCAATTAGAGGCCAATAAGAGAGAGGCCGGGGGTCACTGCCCGCACGGCAGCAGGAACAAACTTGAAGATAAATATAGACAAATGCATGTTTATTCACTGTTCTGTGTCAGGGCCAGGTCAGACAAGTTTTACACAGTTATAGACATCTGCTTGTATGTGATGCTGCATGTGAAATTCTTAAAGAGTCAATGTCTGGAATAGATAACAAAAAAGAACAAAAAACATGAGTGAATTTTTGGCACTAAACATATATTAAGGGGAACTACATTCACTGGGGGAATAGGACTTGGTTTGGACTGCTTAATTTGCAGTGTTCAATAGTTCTTCTTACTGGCTTCATAAAAATGATAAACTTTTAGAGAGTGAAACAAGGGACTGGATATTATGTACTATTGGATCGAGATATGAATTTAGTAAATCATAAGCCAGTTTTGCAAATCATAGTAAATAAAAATACAAGTTTGGGATCCAGCCATTAACAGTCACCCATTGATTTCTACCATTCTACCAGGGAAAGGCAGTTCCAATGAATATCTGAAGCTTAAGTGCCACAACTGCTGAACACATTGAGAAACTTTTGTTAAATTCACCCAGACCACAATGATGCCCAATTTTGAAAATTTGTCAAAAGGGTTTTTTATTTTTTTATTTTTTTGTTACCATACTCTACAGATATGATTAATTAATATAATGTCAAGTGGAGTTTAGCAAGGAGGGATGAAATAATATTTTTATGGCAGCAAAATACATTTGGCTTTTGAAAATATTTCTGTTCAATGAGTAAAGTGTAAGCCTCCAATGTCTTTTTCAAAAGGAGCTCATCTGTTTTTGCAAATGAACTCTTCGATTACAAATCGGAATAGCTTACCTATTACAAGAAAGCCTTGTGTTTAACCAGAATGCATACAGGACAATTTGATTAAACACATCAAAGCAATCACTTTGTCTGTCCCATTTTAATCAGGAAGTATTGATTTAGGTGAACATTATTGATTTCTGATTCCTTTGACCCGGACAATCATCAGTACAACCTCCCAGTCTTACCTATGACTCGCAGCTCTGCGTTGGAGTACACCTCGCCGTGCTTGTTCCCGGCCACACATTGGTACATCCCGGTATCAGACAGGGTCAGGCGGCTGATGGACAGTGCCCCATTGACGACCTGTACTCGCTCCTATGGACACGGACACATGACATTAATAGGCTTTATATTGCTGGAACTCATCTGCATAAAAGCAGGCAGCCAGTGAATCATGCCGTGGCACTGACAGACGTGGCCATAAATCTGGGTTTTCATCACTAATGGAGGAAAGGCTGGGGTGGATGGAGGCAGGCTAGCAGAAAATGACCCTAATCAATCTGCATGTTTATGAGAGGAATATAACCACGCTCTATTTCTGTCTGTGGCTGGAGCATGCGGCTGTTTCCCCTTCAGCGGGAGGGCATGGAATATTGTTAACAACCAAGCTAGAGTGTACTGTGAAAATTGCTTTTCTGACAGGTATGCCCTATACATACTAAGTGCCCTGGTTATCCTTTCTCCTGTTTCCGCCATGGTAAGAAAGGCACCAGAGACCCCTGCATGGTATATGTGCACAGGTGAATCTGCAAATAACCATACCAACGACATATAAGAGGGGAGAAAAAAAATCTTTACATTCTTTTATTAAAATGTCTGCCTACTGAATTTTTCCTTTGCCTGGAATGTTTTACAATATAGCATTAGACGTATCCATTACCACAGAGACAAGCAGGTGAGTTACAGGTCAGATCTGTGAAGAGGCAAGCCTGCTCACAGTAAGAATGCATGTTTTTCAAGATTTATTTTAACACTTAACTGATTAAATTCAAGATAGCTATGTTAAATGTGATACTGTGAAACATTCCAGACAAAAGGACTAGCATTTCCATGGAGAAAAGCAATTGGCAAACCCCTCACCAGAAAGGTTACATAGTACACTTTTAAGTTCTTCAAAATCAAAAGCAGACTCCTCCATTGTTGTAACAATAACACAATTCAAATTAAACTATTGTATCTTTTGAATTGGGAAAGGTCCTCCCAAAATCCTTGAAATCAGGAAGGAATCTGCCTGCCTGAAATCCATGAATAGCCATGATACTACCTTGTGACTTAGATAAGGATTTAAAAAGACATATCCAAAAATAAGTATCCCATAAAAAAACAAATAATAATTTTTTTATGTTTCCTCCACTTATTGCTGTTTGTGGAAGACTGAACATATCAAGAATATTCAAACAGGCAGACTACATTCCCTCTCTTGTTGTTTGCTCTTGTCACAGTCAGCCAATCACAACCAATCTCCTGACTCTGTATCAGACAATACTTTAGTCGACTTTTCACTGACCCTTTTAATGTGTTAATGAATGCTGAGACCACAGTTCCACCTGCTGTCACCGAGCTTAAACCATCAGCTTCTTTCTGGATGACTGGGCCTGATGAGGTGAGTTAAACTGTATCAGCGAACCATGTAATCCCCCGTATGCTTTCAACGGCTTCAAATTCACTCCGGTGTTAAGAGCTTAAGCACTTTTCATACATCTGTGTCACCGCTGCGTGTCAGCCCGAGCTTCATCCTCTACGTCTTCCTCAGGGTAACCCATTAAAAACATTCCTGCAGGGTGACCGCCAGCCGGAACGCTCGCCAAAAGTGAAAAAAAGAAGAGATTGTCCGGACTAAAAGATCATAAATTAGTCCAGTATTAGAACACGTTTTGACTTTATTACCATAACGCTGCGGTTGTTCAGGGGCACATATCCCTGCCAGCACTGGAGCCAAATTGTCAAGTATATCAGTCTGCACCACCCGTTTATGGACGCTATTAATTAAGTTTGACGCTACACTCAAATCAGCAGTTTTTCATCCAGGGACCTAGGGGGGGCCATCTGCTCTGCTTGTGCTGAGATGGAGTGATAGGGAGAGTCATTTGGAAACAACACAGTTTTGGTTTGATTAGTGCAAAGGCATGTAAAAGAATGGAACTAAGCCTGTTGAGTTAGATTAAAAGTAGGTACTACATGTTCTTGTAGTTATAGTACAAAGAACAGGACTTCAAATGAGGAAATTTTGGAATCTCATTCCATTGAAAACTTGAAAAAGCTGCTTTAATCACAGTGCTGATATAAAAAGTATAAAGGCAAACCAGTAGAGCAAACTCAAAATGTGATTTTAAATTGTACTTTTGCAATTTCCACTAAGAAAATAGGGTTTGGTTGCTTAGTAACTATTATCTCATTTGTGCGGATTGTCAAATGGGAGCGAATAGCCCAAGACACAAATTCCAGTATTGGCATTGCACTGAAATTGATATGGAAATAATGACACAAAGACTTAGCTTATAATAATGTGTTTGTGGTGATTAGTAGCTGTCAGAGAAATGAAGCCACATTAATGCCAGTCTGACCTAGGGCAGGTGTGGTTACAGAAGCAGCCAACTGGGCTGTTGTCTGGTAACTTATTTAAGCCAAATAAAACTAAATTTGCCACAAAAGGTATTAAAAATTATGTAGTTTTTGAGAGATTTTATGTATCAAAACTGAGTGTGACCTTAAAGGGGCCGTACCCATTTTTTGCATGAAATCAAGTAAAATGTGTTTTTCCCTGGTACAGAGGTATCGTAAAAGCAGCTCTTAGGATCGAAATGAAATCACTGTGTGCTGTCTGTATCTAACTATAAAGCACTTTTGGCAACTGAAAACCAGGAAGAAACACTGATGCGCTGTTAACATACTAGTTGTTGTTAGCAGTGGTCTGACGCCAAAGTCCACACTGTCCTCTGAAAGTTGAAAGCTTATAAACACATCACATGAATAATTTTGATGGAAATGCGTTCAAAAATCTGTAAACTGTTCTGTTTTTCACGTTTTGAATACAGTAAAAATCAGGTACTGTGCTGTTAACTTTCAATTGCATTGTATATTATTTAAAGTGAGAAGTGAAAGGTCTCAATTGATTCAGTGTAATAAATAACACACAAATGGCGTGTTCTCTTCCCACTGCTCCTTACATCACTGACCTTTAGCTCTTCCACTCATTAGGCCTGTGTGGTTAATGGTGGCATTTCAAACAATGTAACACCTTTGCTGATTAATCCATCCGCCCATGCTTTCTGAGCACAACTATTTATTATTGGTTCTGTGAGGAGGAAATGAGCTGTGCTAAAATCAAGCCCCATCATTGTAACCTTTAATCATTCCTGGACTGCCACAAAATCAGGTGCTCATTTTAGCTTTTTGACCAGGCACTTCTCCTCTCAGGCATTTGTGTATGAAAGTCAACCTTGATTTTTCCAACACGTAATAATCAGCCCTGTTTGGTTGCATAAGATTTTTTGTATTATTAACAAAAAATAAACTGTAATCTGTTTCTTTGTGTCACAGCGAATGTATAATTTTCAAAGTTTAGCTAGAGGAATAAATTAGCAATTTAAGTCAATCAGCTCACAAACTACTGAGCACAGTACATATGTAGCCATCTAACTTTCTATGTGTGGCTCTCATAGATTCTCACTAGTATTATAATAAGAAGTTGCCACAGAGGAACACACTATTTGCCAATATCTTTTAGGATAAACTGTAACTTTCCATGGTCTGTAGATTATGGAACTGTAAATATATATCAATTTATATGTTTTTGAGGCAATATAAAAACTGAAACTTGTTATATAATTTGTATGTGCATTGCAGCTACCAATAACGGCTAAAGCCGCTAAACACTGACTGCAAAGGCATTGTTTTTAGCAGCAATGACCATGACAGAAAAAGGATTAGTGGAGTGGATACAGAATGTAGCTGTAGCATATAATTGTAACTGTAGCTGTAAAACAAGTTAGCATTAACAGGGTAAAGGTCATGGAGTGTTTGATCTAGTATCAAGTTATATTTCCATTTGAGTCATTATTGCAAAATGTGCCTTTAATACAGTGATATATTTTCCAGTAGGCTATAACACTTTGATCTGGCAATGTATTAACAAGTAAGTGTAACTGAAAGTTCTAGTATCTTTTATATTGCAGTATAAAAGAAAACAAACGTACTATCGATATAAGTTAGGGCTGGGCAAACGCGTTAACGTAATAGAAGGTAACAGAGAGAAGCCCAAGAGCCATCTGAGTTTTTAAACTATCCAAAAAGAGTCAGTGACCACAAAGAAATGGCCAGCTAAAAACTCTTCAAACCAAGAGTGATGTAGTAATACATGCAATCTATACATGCGACTGCTCGTGTCAGTCCTGTGTACTTTGAAAAGTATATGGAGATATTCATCTTTAATAAGCAAAGAGCTGGTTTGAACCAAGAATGCAGAAGTAGAATCCAGGACTAAACAAGGACTAAATAAGTACTGATTTTTACCAGGCCTGAATCAGGACTAAAGTAAGACTAAACCAGGACTCTACCAGCCTTCTATTAGGCACATAGTGAGCAGTAAAACAGCAGACTACACAGGACAACCACGGATTAGGGACTTTTGATATGGAAAATAGTTTCAACTTCAAAAGTTTAAAGACATTCCAATCCTATACTTCAATGTAGACATTAAAACATAAGAAAATAGGTGAGCCTGAGCCTTTTGACATTATTTGGAGTTAATTAAAAATAACTTGAAAAAATCATATCCATCCGTCACCTAAACAGCACAACACTGGATGAATCCAGCAGTATATTTAGGCCTAAACGGTAAAATGAAGAGCTATTTAGGAGCCAAAAAACCCTAATTATATTGAATTTTGACCTTTGTGCCAAACATGCGATTAATCGTGATTAATCGCATTTTAAGTATGCAATTAATTGCTGCCCAGCTCTAATATAAATGCATATGGTTTTAGCTAACAAAAGGCTGAATGTAATCTTTGTTCTTATTCTTGCTGTGTTGTTAACATGTGTGTCAGCAGTACTTTCTGGGGCTTGACTGTTTTGTCACTGCTTTTACTAAAAATGCAGGGCTCACAGTTTACACAGCAGCCAGCAAACAAGTCCACATATGGGCAATAAGCACATTTTCCCCAATAGCTTTGAGCTTCGGTTTACTTTGTACTACTGTAGCTTAAAGATGAATGTATTAGTGAGATGGGCCAGTACAACAAACTTTACAAAGTTGATGAAATATTCAGACTTGATAATTCTATCTTGTAAACAAGTCAAATTGTTGTTTTCAAGAGAAAGCTGAGTGCATGGTGAGCTAATGCACTAATACCTACGCCATGTGAACACTCAAATACTGATCAATATCCTCTAGTGGCTCTGTGGCTTTTTTGCATAATGACATAAATTAACATAACGCCTGTTAATTTATCAGACACAAGCTGTGCCTGGATGTCCAATCAGTCTTCTACAGCTTTGCTTACGCACTCAACATAATGCCGTTTAGTACATACTACATCATATTTTAGTAGCTTATTATAGTCAAAGTTCAGATTGGAAGTCAGCTGGTTGGAGCAGCAGTAACCCGTCTCTCATGGTGCTTTCGATAATGAGAATTCTGAAGACATTTTGCACTTCTGCATGTAAGATTAACAACACCACCCTACAAAGAGATTTTATAGAAGATTAGCAAGCTGTTAGGAAGCACAGTATGCTCCCTCTTACCGAACATGAAACATCCATAATGCATAGACTTGTTAACAAAACAAAGTAGTCACTGTCTAATTACAACAACAAATGCTTTTTCAGTATTCAAATGTGTTGCAGCATGGGATGAACTTGGCGGTAATAAAACATAGTCACATGGCATGCATTCACTAAACCAGGGACTACATCTGGACTAGACCAGGATTAAGACCAAACTGAGTCTACATTAGGACTAAACTGGGCTCAAACCAGGACTAAACCAGGACAAATGAACGCACCAGCACAGAGGAGCTTTGGTAATACATTATTCAAACCCTAATCTGTGCCAAAAAGCATCTAACCAAAATTAGAGGGGCACCAATCCACAGTAAAATAGGCTCATATAAATTCAGATGTAAATAAATAAATAAGCAAGCGTAGTTTGCTTTATTTGCCTGCCCTATCCCTAACACTTATACAATTAATCAAAAACAGAAATTGTTGTATTTGGGGATTATTTATTGATGCCAAAACTTCTCTGGGGTCTTTGAGTTGCTACCTCCCATCAGTCTGCTAGAAATCTTGGCGTCGTTTTAGATGGTTCTTTCAAATTTGACCAACAGATCAGCCAGGTAGTCAGATCTGGCTTTTACCAACTGCGTTTACTCAGTAAGGTGGAGCCATACCTGCCTCACACTGACCTGGAGCCTTCATGCCTTCATCACCTGCACATTAGACTACTGTAACTCCTTGTACTGTGGGTTGGACCGGGCCTCCATCCACCGCTTACAGTTAGTCCAAAATACTGCAGCGCGCATGCTCACGGGCACCAGGAAATATGAGCACATTTCTCCTGTGTTGGCCTCTCTGCACTGGCTCCCTGTCAGCTTGAGGATTGAGTTAAAGATTCTGATGATGTTTTTTAAATGTCTCCACGGGTTGGCCCCTCCCTATCTCTCTGAGCTTCTGTCTGTCCATGTTCCCAGTAGAACGTTGAGATCAGCAGACCAGATGATTTTGGATGTTCCAAGCTCCCGGCTAAAAACTAGAGGGGACCGGGCTTTTGCTGTAGCTGGTCCCAGACTCTGGAACAATCTTCCTCTGTGTATTAAAACAGCCCAATCTTTAAATATTTTTAAATCTTTGTTGAAAACTCATTTGCACTGGCTTTTAACACGAGCTGAGCGGGACTCTTGTAGTGTATTGTATTTGTATTGTGTCATGTTTTGTTTTATAAGATTGCATTTTATATCCTTTGTACAGCACTTTGGGCAGCTGTGATTGTTTTTAAATGTGCTTTATAATAAATTTGACTTGTTTTTGACTTGAATAAAACTATAAAGAGCTGAGGGTTAGTCCTGAGTTGTCAGATATGTATAAACCTTATCTTTAGACCAACCTGTCTTATAGTTTTTATGGTAAATCAAGCAATTCTTATTATTTTGTTTTTTCATAATTTTGATGGTTTTTATTTTAGTAGACAAAACTTGTTCAACATATGATCATACTTTTAGAGATGATCAGACACGATTTAAAACGAACACTGCTTAGGCAATGAATGGTATCATTGTTCAGGCTCACCTCGTTGGACTCCAGGTTCTCTCCATTCTTCATCCAGCGGTAGGACGGTTTGGGCTTCCCCGTGGCCTTACACTCCCAAACCAGAGAGTCATCTATGAGCTTCTGCTGGTCCTGGGGTTTCTCTGTCAAATGAGGAGGAGCTAGAAAAGATAGAGAGCTTTATTCATTTATTTGACAACTATAGATTTGTTCATTTCTTCTTCACCAGAAACAAACACAAGGAGGTTGAACGGGGCAATGTGATTTTCTGTTATGCTACACCAGCAGCTTTCAGTTCAGCATATAAGTTTCACAATGGAGGTGTGAAACAGTTTCATGTATTGTCTTAAATGCACATCTGTCTAATTAACAGTACTGTCAATATAACTGTAAAAACACATATCTTAAAGGATATTAACCGGCAAGTGTGAAATATGTGGTGTGAACTTAAAAGTGCACTATGTAGCTTTTCAGGAAGGGGATCCATGGCTTGTCTCCATGGACATGTTATTGCTCTGCCTGAATGTTCCACAGTATGGCATTAAACTGAGCCATATTTCATTTATTCAGTTACAAGAGTTGCATCTCCATGGAAACAAACAGGCAATAACCCCCCAACTTAAAAGTTCAATACTGCACCTTTTAATATTGCATGTGAAGAAAGTTAGCAAACAATTATTATTACCATATGAAATGTATAGGATGCATTAAGATGAATTACATGAACCACGCAACATATTTGGCTAAATGGCAATGCACTATTCTGCATCAGAAGACAACATACAACTGCATAACAATCACAACTGTCACTAGAGAAGAACTCCTTGAATGGATACATAGTGTCATTGTTTACTCTATATCTGGAGTTTGTTCCTGAAAAAGGTGGCTCAGAAGAGGCAGGATAATAGACCCATATCCAGGTCCTGCATAACTTTCCATAGTGACACATACAGATGTGATTATTTTATGGAGCGAAACAATCACATACCCATGGGGTTCTCTACTTTCCTGGAGCAGCCCTTTGCTCAATGCAACATTCTTATAATTAAAGATCTATAGCAAATTGGCTAAAATTTTGCTACAACTTGTGTAATTCAGCATTGTTTTTATGTTCACATCAGAGCTGCTCTGCTTCCATTTTGAGCCTGGTGACCCTAAGGATTAGAACATATACAAGGTGATATATGTAATTTACACCCTGGTTATTGCCTGTGAGGCTGTCATCTTATTAACAGCGGTTTGGAAGGCCACACAACAATTATTGACAACAATTATTTTTGCAGTATTTGTTCTATGAAACTTTTATATGTCTTAGTAATTATATGAAAGTATGTTAAAGAACGATAAAAAAGTTTATAGCATTACAGATAATCCAATAATTTTACTGCGATATGTGTATTTATTAGAACCCCCAATCATGTTTTAGTGTTGTCAAATTGATCTGTTGAAAAAAAAATATGATTTAAATATGTTAAGTTTTACATCCTGTCTGCACTAAAGCAAAGTGATAAAATGCACATCATATTACATTGCTTTGATTACGCCGGCGTAAATCCAACCCATTCAATACAATCTAAGTAAATGATGGTATAATTAACCCGAAGGAGAGCAGATTTATGCTGTATGTCGCAGCTAACTCAAGGATGGTTAACGATTATGTGTGCTAGCTGGAGGGGTAGGTCTGTGTAGGTCAGACAGTGGCAGGAGTAATAGCTCAGTACACTTTTCCATTCATTGCACCAAATGCCACTCTCAAGGACCCGCCTCTGTGAAGGCTCTACACTGACAGGACAAACCATCCTCTAATTGCCTACTGCTGTACTAGATTTCACCTTTGATTTAAGTGGAGGGAAAACCAATAAGTGCAAATGTATGTACATAAATGTCCCAATGCATCAGAGCTTGTGTGTGGGGGGACTCAATGTCAAGCGGCACTAATATGTAAGTACAGACATTTATCTGTATATGCACTCTGTTGTGAGGGGATGACAGCACGTGTTAGCGAAGGACATGTCTTCTGAGGCTATAGTCTAGTTTGCTTCTGATGCACCATAACATTAAAAACTGATAACTTTAAAATGCCTGAAGTGAATGAATGTGAAAGAAAACAATTATTGGTATCTTTAGCTCTGGATATGGGTCTCTTGTAGCGCATTGCTTTTGACAGGTTGCCCAAGGGTGCTGTTTGTGAAATGGGCCAACTTTTAAGCTTTTAACTGGACAACTCATTGGGATCTACAAAATAAAGTTGTTATTTTTTTTTTTTCAAATCTGTAGTGCCAAATATGTACATTTATCCACTCTCTAGCTAGGTTATTTTTTGGAACAAAGCTCAAGTGTGTTGTTTTGTCCCTTAATTAATAACTATCGTGTTAATTAGGGTTGGGTACTGTTCGATTTTTTGATATCAGTACTTACTCGATACCGGTTCCCGAATTTTGTATTTTTTGTAAGTGTAAATTATTTAATTTTTGGGGGGGGAAATTATGCTTTTACCAGAAATGAGGAGGAGGAGGATTTTGGCGAAGTTTGGTTCATATTATCTGTTTGGCTTCAACTTTACACAGGCACTACAGACTGTGACTGGATGTGGATTTATTATTACGCACAACACTTTGAGACACTGTAAAGGCCCCGCGCTGGAGACCTGATGTGTTGTTGAGTAGATATGTTGCAACTCTGCATGCTGTTTCTTCATCTAACTTTGTTTGGACACATGTAGGACTATGTTAAAACGTGAGTGCTGTTTGTGCCATTCATTTCATTGTCGTGACGCGTGAACATCTGCACTGTTGATAAATCTGTGCGGTGTATTTATTGGCTAATTGACTCTGGCATTTAAAGCCAAGGAACTGAAAGTTGGCACCAAACGAACACTGTTTTTTCAGTACCAGTACTTACCAAACCTTTTTCGGTCTGCTCCTACTTGGAACCAATTTTCGGTGCCCAGACCTAATGTTAATATTAACATGCAATGTATAATGTAATGTATTTGTAAAATGTATGATATCTGTAGTGCATTGGGATCAAAACACAAATAATAATGTATTTTGACACACACACACAAGATAGAAAGCATTGTGCTTAAACTAAAGACCTCACCGAAATAAATCGCGTTATTGTTATTATTGCAGGAAGAGAGCAAATAAATAGAATTCCTCTAGCAGTCCCACATGAAGAATGACGTTCTTAAGGGTGCCATTGCTACCATCAGTCTCCCCCCTCCCCCTCCGCAGCATGAGTCTAACAGCCCACCCACTGCACCTTCCCGGCCCTCAGTGCTGCTCTCTTCTCTCTCCCTCACCCACTGCGAGCCTATCGACTCTCAGTCAACACTGCTAAATGAAAGCAGGCAGCTCATCTCTGCGCCAGGGAACCATGCAGGTATACAATCAAGCCATGCATCCAGGGAGCCAAGATAGTAATTTTCCTGACAATGAGATATAATGCCGAGGGTGCATGTGTGGTGTGAGCTGATCTACAACCAAGCAAAAGCACATTTTATGGTTCAGGAGCAACAGTTGAAAATTGAAGAGCTAGTTATAGCATAATACCAAGCTACAGCCATGGTCATGGCAGGGACATGCTTTTGTCCATGCACAGCGGAAATGGAGTGACTTATACGTTCCAATTGGTTTCAAACATCCATAGTGCTCTATTTTTTTACTTTTTACATTGCAAAAGAATATATAACCTCACTGAATATACAACTAATTGAACAATGGGCCTCATTCATGAATGTTTTCTTAAAATATGTTTGTAACTTCCACTTTAAGAAGATGCTGAGAGAACTCTGCGCCAGATTAAGCAGCCAAATGTCTTCTTAAATGAGAGCTGCACCTAATCCACAAACATTCAGCTACAAACACTATTGCACTCATTTACATTTCATTTACATAAAAATCAACATACATTTACTTAGAAATGTCCTCTGAACTTCCATATATGGCCAAAAGGGGCTTCATGACATGTGAAAGTGCGAGTGAGAGAGTGAATGAGGAACTAAGGTAGAGTGCATCTACAGACTACCGCTATGGTTATGAATCACTGATCTAAGAGGCTTCAAACTGATCTACTGAAGTCCAACATGATGATTACATGTGTGTTCATAATAGCCAAGTGAGAATTTAATCTTAACTGTGTGACTCTGAAAGTTGGCAAAAGTTTAATGTCTGAGCCTAAATGTCAGCCTTTACAGCTTCTCGGCCTGGTGACATATGGAAAAGCAGTGAATCCTTCAGCGGTGACCATTGTGGCAGGCTTGAGTACAATCTCCATCTCCTCTGTCCGGTACAAAGGCCAGCTTTCATCCCACTGTAGGCAGCTCTGATGTACACCAGATAACCTTATCGATCGACCCATTGGCTTCTACTGCTGACAAATGTCTCAAAGCCTTAATTTCAAAGGGGGGTTTCAAAATAAGATTACTGATTTTTATCGCCGGGCGGCAGACAGACGAGGGGTGATAAAACACATCAAAATGGCAGAGGAGGAGCCGTTCAAAAGGACAAATCAAGGGACAATGGAATCCCAGCACGTGTTAGGGCTGGAATGGGCATATCGGGCTCAGCGGTGTGGCGGGAGCAGGTAAATAATGGCAAATTGTTAAATGCCCCGAATGAGTTATTGGAGATGGAAGTGTGACTTGGGCATAGATCAGAAGAGTATTGGTGGTTTAAACTAAATCTACACAAGCAAAAAGAACATTTCAGCTCGGAGCACTTCTGAAACATACATCACCATGCCATCTGTCCACCATTATCAGCTTGAATTCAGCCAAGCCAGTAATTTTCCTACCGTTTCAGTACATTACGTAGCACACCGTTCACAAAATAGCTTAAAATATCACTTCTTGGAACATTTAGTGTAATTAAGGACACACTTTTTTGACACGCCTTTTGAGAATGCAAGCGAAAATGGGACATGTTCAGAGCATAGTTAAAGGCGCTGTACCTGTTTGCAGTGGTCTAAATTTATATTTAAAGCCAAACCAGCCACTTTCTGTTTATCTGATAAAACACTTTATATTTCAATTTCACTTTCAGCCAGAAGAGGTGACAAATACATCAAATACATGGAAACAAAATCAGGTACAAGGCCTTTAAGCTTCACGTACAATCATAATTATCTACATTTTTTCCACCTACAGTTTTATGCACATAACTATAACATGCCAAAGACGTTTTTCTTAGTCTGTGAGTTCTGGGCTTCCTCCCACCAACCAAACTGCTTGTGTTTAAGGGTTTGTTCACATTTGTCCTCGTTGGATCCTTGTTCGGTTCTGATAAAGATTTGGTTTGATCCTATTCTTGTCCTGGTTTAGCCCTGGTCTAATCCAGGTTTAGTAACGGGTTTGCTGCCAATTTTGAAGTGGTGCAGTTGTGAATGGGTGTGAAAATGTGTTTTACTCCATGGCTAACTCACCACTACGAATGCTGTTTACTCCATGTTTTATCACATACTTGATTGCTTGAGTTTCTTAATAAATCTTTTATAATAAAAATCCATACAAAATATAATGGAAATTTATTTTCTAATTTTTGGTGTGTTTGTTTTACAAAATGTCACTTCTCATCAATAACTACTACATGCCAGTATGCTGTTTGTTTATGCAGCTCAGAAAAGAATAGGGAATGAGTGATTTGTGATTGCTGTTATTCAAATGTCATCTCTGCATAATTAAAAGCTATTTTGAGCATAATGAGCTGTTGATGTGCATATAATTGTGTATAATTTGTCTTGTGAACTTGTGTTGTTTTAGCATTAGAGATGCTATGCTGGTCTATCAAACACCTCTTTGAACATTTCAGTGCATGTTTATTTTATGATTTAGTATTTTGTGTATTTTAAAATGCTGGGCCATAAAAAACTTAATACTTTATTCATGGTCAATGCCAAATACAGTCCAAAAACCAATGTGATGTAAGGAACATTAAACACTGGCTGAATCACCTCTCTTGCTTTTGTCCCTGGCACCTGATGCAGCCTGTTTACAAGTGTGCTGAGTGGTACATTAACAGACACTAATTTGTAGTCAGTTAGGGCATCTGTCACAATGCCATCTGGAAACCATTATGAGACTCTTCAGAAAGACTCAGGACTCCCATAACTGACAGGCTTTGTTCATTGTGCTGTGCAGTTAAACCAGAGGGGTGTGATGTACTCAAAAGCCGTACATATGCACCAGGAGTAATGCTACAAATAAAAATAACATTGCTTAAGCAGAACTTGTAAACAACAACAAAGTCATCTCAAACTTTTAATGATGGTTTTAAGTTCAAAGTTAGTCTAAGGCTCTGAGAACGCACAGCAGAGCCCACTAAGTGAACACAATTGAAAAGTTGAATAAAAAGAAAACTCTAAATGTTGGACGTGTGACTTGGTTGTAAATTATAATGAGTCGACCTGGACTCTGACACTATACACTGAATTTAATTTTTGCATTAAAGGGACTGTATGTGCTTTTACTGTTAAAAAAGGCACAATTACAACTGAACATTGGTTGTTAGTGTCTTAACCTGCATATAGAGAACACACAGCTCATGTGAAAGCTCCGAACCTCCAGGATTCACTCACTGAGCTGCAGAGGCTGCACTAGCACTGCTTAATGATTGGCTGCAGATTAGGCAGTGAGGATTCAGATCAGGGAGAATCATTTTAGGTTTAAACCAAGTGAATTTCAGCATTTACGTTCAATGCTTTTGTAATTAAGAACAAATCAGCATTACAGTTGTTATCCACAAAAGCTATATTTGATTTGAACATATCTACCTCATATCTGGGGACACAGATAGGTCAAGTTTATGAAATGTAAAATAAAACTTTTACATTCTATTCCCTTAAATTCCTATGTGAAAATGATAAAATCTTCCAATCTTTTGCAGAATATCAACATTGAAACATTGTAGAATATATGGAAATTACCATTATGCAGGCAGGGTTAGTACAAAATACAGCTAAAAGTACATGTTTGTAAAAAGGACTAAAGTAAAAGAATAAATACAACCCATGACTACTCCTGTCTCTGTGTGCACGGCTGGCTGCCTCTGAGTCTGAGCAGGCCTGACAAACGTACTCGGTGCCAGTCAAATATTCATGTGCGCGTTGACCTACCATAGAAGGAGAGCTTCCCTTTGACGGTGTTCATGCCGCGGGAGTTCTCGGCCACACACTCGTACGTGCCCGCGTCCTCCTGCTGGAAGTACGGGATCTCTAAGACGCCACTGGCCTTCCTCATGTCCACTTTTCTGGGGAAGGGAACGCCGTCTGTCCTCCTCCAGGTGATAGACGGCACCGGGCTAAACACAAGTCACATTTATTAGTGAGGTATTTAAAATGTAGGCATAATATTAACATTGATGTGTGCAGCATTATCAGAATCAGAAGAAGCATTATTGTCAGTTACCGAAATTCATACACTAGGAATGTGCTTAGGCGATATGGCACAACATAAAATAATTAATATTAAAACATAAATAGAAAGGTACACACATCTAAATATAGAATGTCTGGATGGAAGTTGGATATTAAAGAAGGCATACTGGCTCTCATTTACTAACATTGCAGTGAAAAGGTTGTATATTTTGGTGTATATCTATCTCTGGACACATGAGGAGCTGGTGATAAATGCGGCAGCAGAAAAACAGCGCCATTTGAAATAAAATGCCCCAAAATATCCATGTTTGAAGTAGCCTCACCCCTGGGATTTACGACATGGGCTCACAGAATATGGCTAAATCCTGCGTTTATCAGAAGGGCTAATCATAAAGAATTACATAAAAAGAAGAAATATGTTGTTTTGGCTCATTGTAAAATGCAGAAAATGTATGGTATTGCAGAAAACAAATCTAAACCCCAAATATATCCTACATTTGTTATTTAATATTTATAAACATTTTATTAATTCAACTTCCAAAGCACTATAATAGCCTCGCCTGAACCAGCAGAGAGCAGCTCTGGTTCAGGCCAGGCTCAGATGAGTTGGCCTCGGCCTGAGCAGCTCTTTCTCCTTGAAGAACCAAGTGAGAGGACGAACGGCTCAGAACAAGATATAACGAACCAGACCTGATCTGCGCTTCAGTCTGTGTGCTTTGCTCCACCTTGGAACCAGCCGAGCCCAGACATGGAGGACAGGTCAGACGACCTACAATCAATCTATGACACTTGTGGATTATTATGTTATATTTTGGATTTTTTTAAATTGATTGTTGAGATTGTTTAAAAATGTTCTAAAAGTACTTAATAAAAAAGTTTGCCAATTTCCAGAGTTGGAAAATTGCGGTGCCCTATGGGCATCACAACAAAGTGCCACTCTGCTGGACAATGCTGTTGGCCCCTACTGTGGATAGCTGCCAGCCATCCATAGTTGCAGTGAAGAGCAACTCTGAGTGGGTAAATTAGAATTGAAAACAATTATAATATGGTTAAAAGCTCTAAAGAGCTGATTTTGCACAATGTCTCCTTTAAAGTTAGCTACCCCACCTTTAATATGGGTGTTAAAACATCACATCATTTAAAAAAGTTAATATTGAGTTTATTTCTGGGCACATGGCATCTGCCACACTTGGTCATAACATGATATATGTATACTATGTGATACTGAGTATAGTCTACAAGATCTACAGTAACATGAAGTCATTTTATAACACAATTCTGACTTGGCATGTTGTGCTCAAAAAAGGCAGTAAACCGAACTGATTTTATTCAACACCTGCTATTCCCACATATTACTGTGGACATGTAAGATTCATGTATGTTTCTCACCAGCCTG
>KN476930.1:33878-46690 GCA_000787095.1 Periophthalmodon schlosseri | reverse complement strand
ACACCCCTGCAAGCTCTCAAGTCTAATTTCTTGGATGCACAGCAAGTCTCCAAACACAAGCAGTATGTTTTAGGCAGGCAAAGTGGTGAAGAGCATTAATAAAACATGCCTGTGCTTCTCTAGTCAAATTTGCTCTTTTATATTGCAGTAGGCATGCTGGGATGGATGCGGAGCACTTACTTTCCCAAGGCGAAACATTCCAGCTTCACCGTGGATCCTTTGGCTACATGCACCACCTCCGGAAACTGCACCTCGATCTTGGGCTCGTACTCTCCCATCACTCCTGAAAAACAAGGGCAAATGAGTGTTCAAGCTGTTGCACTGATGTATACAGGACAGACGAATGTCTCACAGGCCCTAAACAGCCACCGAAATGGTCAAATTCAAGAGCTTTGTGAGGTCAAGGATTTATTAAGGCAATGTTACAAAGTTCCCATGGTGACAGAATTACATTTATCTGGTTTACAGTGGCTGTACCCAGTTTTTGTCAATGTAATTGAGCAAAATTAGTTTTTTTTTTTACATATATATATACATTTAAAAAAAAAAAAAAAAAAGCTGTTAAAATAAAAACAAGAGGGTTGTGTGCTGTATTATTAAAGCGTTTTCATTGTCCAAGAATCAGGAAGTATGCAGTTAGCATGCTAGTTGTTGTTAGCTTTACCGCAATGACAAAACTACGCTCTGGTTTCCAAATGTTGTGAAAAGTGCTTATTGCGGTGAATATTTAGCATGCGTTAGGAAAGTGAGAAATAACTTGGGACCTGCTTACCGTTTTTACTAGTTCTGTTTTTCATGTTTTCAAGACAAATTTCTGACACTGACATTTCTGAAAGTTCACTATTTGGAAGTAAATAAGATACCTGCTCTTAAACGTACAAGCACCATTCTGATGGAGAATGGGAAAAGACTCCAACTGCACACTGCATATAGTGTGATCTTTTACACTGAGATGAGATCCATCGTCTCAGCTGTGAGCGAGAAAAGCCTCTGGGAACTGCCACTGTCTGCTAAGCATCACTTTAACAAGAGCCACTGCACTAAAGCTGCATGGGCTATTGTGCTGTGCATGCAAAATACAGTACTCAGAGGAAATACTTCACCAGCACATTTAATACATGAATATTAAAACTGTATATGATGGATGAATCAAAACAATTAATTAATTTACAGCAAGGGTCCCCAAATTTTTTACTAACCAGGCAAATGACTTAGGACCACCACAGCAAAATGAAATTGATTCCTTTAATAATTGGCAAAATGGCAAAAGTGAAAAAAAAAAAAAAAAAAATCTGGGTTAATATTGTTTATTTGAATAGTTTATTTAAATGATTGTATAATATATGATGAACCCAAGCTCAGTGCCTCCCCACGTTAGGAACCCCTGATTTTCTGCAATGTTTCAAATATTGTTTCAAACGTGTTTCCCAAATGCAAATAAGAACAAAAATGTTGCACATGTTACATTTAGAGAATACCAACTAAGCAACTGATACACAAAAATCATGTGGTGTCAGTTTAAGATAAGTATACAGTTTATTTATTTCTTCACCCCCTTGTTATATTTTTTAGATAAACCTTCCTATACTCTTAGCCAAATGTATCGCAAACAGCATGTGTAAAACAGCATGAACCTTTTATGCATCCTTTGTTTGTGTCCCTGTTTGCCTAAAAGAAGCTAGTGTTATAGTCTTGTCCTCTCTGTGACAGCACAATGAATGCACTTTAAGCCCTTCTCATCCTTCGCTGGAACAATGGCCCCCTCCACTGCCGTAAC
Source organism: Periophthalmodon schlosseri (assembly GCA_000787095.1). NCBI lineage: Eukaryota > Metazoa > Chordata > Actinopteri > Gobiiformes > Gobiidae > Periophthalmodon > Periophthalmodon schlosseri. Next base: position 44,913 of record KN476930.1, on the reverse strand, counting down.
TCACATCTGCCGCACACAAATAGCTGAGGATATGAAGCAAGCGGGCCAATTTGGTGTGGCTGACGTGGCGAGGCATGTGCAATAGGGACGGTCGAAGAGAGAGCTGCATGAAAGCCAATTCTGATCCTTATCACAAGTGTCTGGTGCTGGATGTGAACTCTGCGCGATCTGCCTGGAGGAGACAGGGGGAAGTGGACGGGTAATTGTCCCAGAGCAGAGCCTTATGGAGGGGACACCTGCTGAATCACATGACGCTGAGGAACTGAGCAGAGGCAATGAGGGGGAAAACTATAAAACATGAATGTGGAAGGAGAAGCGCTTAACATTTTTGCATGATTTAATTTGTCAGAAGTATTGCAAAAAATACACAAAAGCATGAACAAAAGCTTGAAAAAATGATGCAGGCGTAGTGACTAATTAGGGTTGTAAAAAGTATTAAAATCAGATACTATTTGATATTAAAACTAGTATCAAAACTAGATACTCATTTGAACAAGGATCGATACTAAAAAAAGTTCCATCCACAGGACAGAAATGAATCTTTACAGAAAAGCTTTAGAATGATCTTGAGCTGTATCAGAACAAGTATATGACCACATAGACTAGTATACGCCCATGGACCACTATGGAACCGACCTGTAAAGGATTACACAGATATAAGACCAGATTTTTATTTATCTTTATTTATACGGAGAATGCGCAATGAGAGTACCAGACTCTTAAAATACAGAGCAATACAAACAAAAAACAAAAAAAACAAATAATTGGATTGAAAGAGGATTTTATGATCTACTGAATGAATCAAAAGCTTTAGTTAATTCAGTAAACAGCACTACACATCTTGTTTGTCATTAAAAATGTGAAAATGTCATTTAAAACATTTATGGTTGCAGTGACACTATGCCCTTTTTCTTGAGCATTTATTTAAATAAACTGTAACTTGATTTGGAACTAACTTTTCTAAAACTTTTGCAAGACAAGGTCATTTAGATTTTGGCCAGAAATGATTTACATGTTTCATCTTTATGCTAAGGAAAAACATGTGCCATTTCAGTAATTCTGGTATAACTGCCATTTGAATTGATCAATCAAACATGGGGCAGCTAGTAATAGAAGTTTTGGATCAAGGTCATCAGCTCCCGTGGACTTCTTTGGGTAAATGGAGCGGAGAGCATTTAAGACCTCCATGTAAAAATGTTCACATTGAATAGAAAATGTGACTGCTATCTGCCCGAGGTTCAGATTCAACATAATCAAGATCAGAAGGATCACCATTATTATCCAAAACATCACATGCAGAGATAAAATGCCTATTAAAAGAATCACGCGTTTCCTCTTTAGAATTTACAATAGCTGAATCCAATAAAATATCAGTTGGTAATGTATGAATACTAGGTTCTGAGAGGGATCTGTCTTATTGTTCTCCAGAACTTTGCTGGATTTCCCTGATTATCAGCGCAGGCATGAAGTAAGAAGTGTTTGCCTTTCTAACTGTTTCTTTTTTTTTAAGGAAAAATGCCCAATCCAAATCTAATCTAGTTGTGTGTGCAGTTTTCCAAGCAGCATTTCTTTTTATAATTAAACTTAGAATGAAAAACTGTAACAATCCTTGGTTCAACACAGACATTTTGATTTTTTTTTAGGTGCATGTCGGTCTGCAATTTCATTTTTTTTTTAAATGAAGGCCATATCAGGGTCGGGGATTGCTGATGTTAACCCGAATCGCTGTAATACAGGTCAGAGATGAAGGCTTGCTCATTGAAATGTTTATATGATCTTCTCACCTTTACACATGGATGTGTCTTTTTAACTTTTGTATTTTGTAACCCAACTGAACAGTGGTTGCTAAAATTCAGTGGGAAAACACCATTTGTCTTGTAATTATGGGGTTTGTTTATTAAGATTATGTCAATGACTGTGCCTTTATTTAAATTTCCAGGGTCAGGTCTAGTCGGAATAGAAACTAGTTGTGTTAGATTCAGGACAATGCATAGGTCTTTCAAAGTTCCAGACTCTTTTCCCAGCAAGTTAATATTTATATCACCCATTATTAGGACCTCATAATGTTCCAGTTTAGAAAGCATCACAGATAGATCATTAGGAGCATTTTTGGGTACTGAAGATGCAGGATAAAATAAAAGCAGCAATAGCCAATGTTTGTATCACAATCATTTACATAGCTAACAGACAGAGACAGATATTCAACATATTTTGGCTTTGAGCAAGAGAATAGAAGGTCTTTAACATAAATTTCAACACCACCTGCTTTAGATTGTGTGTTACAACGAAAAACATTGTAATTTTCAATATTGATTTACTTATCACTTATTTTGATAGCCAGGTTTCAGAAAATATAAATATATCTGAATGTGTTTGATTTGTTCAGACTTTAATGTAATCTAATTTAGATGTGATACTACATTCATATGTATAATTGTTCTAGGCTCATTTGAGATTGACTGGGATCAATTTGGTGCCTGGGAATTAGGTTTGTTAGTAATATTGATGTCAACTAAGTTATATGACCTCCAATAATTTCTTTCATGTCTATATATTCCACGTGAAATCTGCACATTAATTTGTTTTAATGTCGAATCTAAGATGGTGGGTGCTGATTTTGTCAAAAAGTCACATGAGACGCTTTTAATCCTACGCGTAAGGAGTCACTCAGTAGGGCTATTAAGTGCAGAATGGGCAAATAGATTATACCTCTTTCAGCATCCACAAAAATGATCCACAAAAGGAATTCCTACAGCACTGCGATAACACTTCAGCCAGACGTGAAGTTGGCGGATAGAATTGGACCAGACATTACACATTGTTTTCCCGACTTTAGCACTGTGTCCGTAACCGATTTGAAGTCACTTTCCAACACCTTGAACTGTTGTAGTTAAATGTCATTGGAGATGATGTGCACAATAACAGTGGATATGTTTGCATGATTGGACAGTGCATGGTGTTTATGTGTGATACCTGAGCTCTGGTTTCAGCCTGTGGGATGGCTACAAGGCAAATCACAGACAAACCAATGAGGAGCTGGTCTTATTCAGTGAAGGACGCCGTTCCCTTACCAACCGAGGCCGAGCTGATTGATGATTAATCACATGTTGCAGTTGGGACTTTTTGCCCTCTTTTCCACATTTTGTAGTAGCCTTATGGACATGGGAATTACTTCAGTTTTGTTGTCATAATGCAGTAGGTGCTGCTGTGATGTCCCGCCAGGATCTAAGAGGGGATGGTAACGCCTCGTGACTTGATAGATATGGAAGTTCGTTCAGGTCAAGAATGTTACATCTTTTTGACAGCTCCAATGGGTGCCTCTGATTAGGACTTGCATGATGATGTGAGGGATTTCCTTTTTGTTTACTATATGTAATGAGGGACCAGTTCCTCAAAGGAGTAGAGGAAATAGGACCCTTTGGTTTAGCTGCACCATGATAACGCCATGTATCATGTGGGAACAGCTTGCATCCAATTCATTCATCATGGCGATGGACATGGACTTAATATAAAAGAAAGTAATATACAAGAAAGTACTACAATTTAATGTTGGTACCGGTTGGTATCAGAATCTGTATTAAGTATCTAGTCTATTCCTTAGTATTGAAATCAAGTTTAAACTTTTAGTATCATGACAACACTATAACTAATTAATACCCTAATAGTAATTTCTAACCCTAGTTACTAATCCTGACTCATTACTTAATACTTAATACTGTTTCAATTAAGTCTCTTCATGCTTAAAGCTGGAATAGTGTAGTTATTATAAAGTGTTGCGAAAAAAAAAAAAAAAAAAATCTAACTACAGTAGCCATTCATAAAAGGGAGCACTTTAAGCCGCTTTAGCTCTATAATGTGGGTTGGTAGTGAAGAAAAGCTGTCTGGCCTTGATGTATTTATATTTATATTCTCACAGTAATCTTACTTGATATTTTATACTCATCAAGATGTGAAAAAGTGTTGTAGCGATGTTACTTAGGGTGCTTTCACACTTGGTTTGGTCCTTGTTTGAGCCCAGTTTTGTCCTGATGTAGAATTGGTTTGGTACTGTTCCAGTCCAGTTTACATTCTGGCTTTAGTCCAAGTTTAATCCCAATTTTGATGAAATGTGTTTGTAAGTGTGAAAGCAACCTAAGTGGCATCACAAGACGGGTCAAATCAGTGTAATTGTGATTTTAATTATTGCTCTATTCAATTATAAAAATGTTCTAATTAAAAATGCAGAAGTTAATTTATTAAATTAACTTCTATTCAGAATATATGCACTTGTTACAGTGGTGCAAAGCCACTGGTCTGATCTACAGTCTACATCCTAATCTAAAAACATATGGAAAGAAACATTATTAAGAAAGAATATTAAGTCTATACTTTCTGTACAGGTAAATGTTAACAGTACAGAAGTAATCATTTGAAATAATGATTTCAGTTAAGAGCCAAATAATTGTGTTTATAATTTTTGCCTTGCATTCCCTACAAAAAATACATCAAAACATAAAAGTTGTATGGTAGATGAAAAAGCATTTGATAAAAGATAATGCACTTAATCCTGTAGCACTGCCACAGCTTAACCACAAATGTCAGAGAACAAATAAACGCATAAATAAATCGTGCTCCATCTTGTATTTGGTGTATTGCATTACAGTGACATAATGTGAAGCAGGCTCACACTCAGAGCTGCATTAGACGAGCCGCTGACACTGACCTTTGTGTGTACAGCTCTGATAAGGCCAGTCCAAGAGCTGCCCTGCCTTATGCAAAAGGACACCGCGGAATTAGCAAAAGCGGACATAATTAACCTTTAGATTTCCCTCCAGCTTCTTAAATCCACTTGTCCTACTTCACAGATTTCAAGCTAGGATTACAATGATGTGGAGAATGCATAATTTATAGGTGAATTCATTTCAATAAAACTCCAGTCTTGTAATAAGTTGTGTTGTCATGGTGTCAGAAAATACCAACAGTCTTTGGATAGAGTGAGATGTGGACTGCAGTAGAAATTAGGTGTAGTAAATATTCACTGCACGTAGAAAGGATTCTGATAAATATCTGGGCCCTAATATGCAGATTGTAATTGCTGGGTCCAACGGGAATGTGAACATGAACATGAAAACTGTTACAAAGTCCAGTATCTCCTAGTCAAAGGTAAGACAAAAAATGTACTCAAAAAGTTAGGATTCTGAAATAGGGAAGTGGCCTATAATTATTCAAGTGAATTGAAGTTATTTGGTGAATGCTAATCAGGTATTGTTAATCTGTAGTAAAGTTTGTACATATTCTTATCTATAATTTATAATCGGAGAGCACACATTCTGAAAAAAAAAAAACGTTTACTCAACTACGAGTTCTACAGAAGTAAAAGTGCAGTGTGCAGTGCTCAGTTATATGTACTCATACATATATAATACATTTACTAGTAGCTTTTTAATAAAATTGTTCTTCAGAGTAGTTTTCAGACACCTTACTTAAGTAATGGATTTTTACAGTGTAACAGTACTCTTGCTTGAGGAACAGTTTTGTTTACTCTTCTCACTGTAAGTCTATAGTGACAAAAGCTGTATGCTTTTTTTCTCATTTTTGTAGTCTCTACTTTGATAATACCAGATTTTGTGCAGTATTTAATGTTAATCCTTCCAACATTAACTTCAAATTATGAATCAGATGTTGGATAATTACTCTTACAGTTACTCATACTCAAGTAGTAGCTTCTCCAAATACCATTTTACTCTTACTTGAATAATTTCTTGAACCTCTACTTCTACTTGAGTAATATTATTATGAAGTAACGCTGCTCTTCCCTGATCACAATATTAGGCTACTCTACCCACCTCTGCTTATTGCTTACAAAATTCTCTCTGACAGTTAGTCTCTGCAGTAGAAAAACAAGCCAGCTCACTTTAAAGAACTATGAACATTGACTGAATAGTCCGTGTTGTGTACCTGCAGTTCATTAGTGGATGATTAACTCACCGTCGCTGCGCAGGACCAGCGGAGTAGGCGGGCCTTGCACTCTGCTCTTGGTGACAGTGTTGGTGACCACACAGGTGTAATTGCCCACATCAGAGGGCTCCACCATGGCGATGTACAGGTTCCCCGTTTCCTGAGAGATGAAGCGCCGTGTGTCCTGCTTCACAAAGGTGGGGTATTCGTTAAAAATCCAGGAGAATACCAGATCTGAGGGAGGAAGAACAAGAAGAGAGATATGAGTTTCAATGCTAATGGCAGAACTAATTATCTCCTCTTATTAAGAACCGGCGTATCAGGATTGGCATTGATGTGGACAAAGCTTTCATGCTGCTTAATTACTGTGTGACAAGGATCAAAAACAGGAGGCATCACAGGCTAGTAATCACAAAATCCCTAGATTCATTATTTAAATGATACAAATCTGAAACTAAAACGTATCTGTCAGGAAAGATCAAATAAAATAGCCTGAGATATGTTCAAAATGTATATGGGTTAGAAATATAGCTTAGCTCGACTATAAGGTGATTTACAGTGACATTCCACAGGCAATTCAATCTGCACATTCATTCACTATAGAAAATTTAGATTCAAATGCATTCCCTTTGACATATGAATTTGAAGGAGATATCATGCACTGCTGGGACTAAGGCCTGCTAGAGGATTTTGAAACTTCTGCATTTTAAGACATCACATAATGTGTGCAAACCAGACAAAGTGTCATTTTATAACAATTATTCGTCTCACACTAGCATGAAGAACAGCATCTTGACTAACTTGCTCATTTCAGCACTGGTGGAAGAAGTACTCAGTTTTGTTAATTAAACATACAGATACCAAAGCAAAAAAAAACAAAAAAAACAAAACCCAAGTAAAAGTATCATATGAAAAAATCTACTTAAGTAAAAGTACCCGTTAAAAATGTATTTCAAGAGTAAACATATTTTTGCGCAGATTTTGAGGTCTTGTAAGGCTTCAAATCTAGTGATTTAAATTATGCTACTATACTACTACTACTAAACTTATACTACTTAAAAATACTACTTAAAAACTACTACTATTTTACTTTGTTTGTTTCACCACTGGATTTCAGTAAAGATTTGCTAAAAGCGGAGGACTACGAAAGTGTCACGTGATTGTCCTCCGCTTTTTCTACAGTAGGACAACAAAGCCTAGCACAGTCTGGCTGCTCTCCCTGGTTGTTATAAAGTTGATCGCAAGTTGCAAGTGACAGTTGTGAATATCCAACATTGGAACCTTACGATTTGAGGTTTTGGAGCTGTAACCCAGCAGTTACTGAGGCCATGTCTACCTGAAATCGGCCTCTAGTCTGCAGCCAGCTAAAGAATTGGGCCAATAAGCCATTTGTGAGGAATCTCACAAATGCCACAGTGCCCCCTACCATATATGAAACACAGTCTAAAGCAGTGGCGTGCAGTCAGGGCAATCAAGGCAAGTAGTGCTTGTCCAATAAAATCTAAAATCACTGTGTGTCAAAAGTATAATTAAATAGTTTCAAAATATATCCATATAATCCCATTTTCCCTTCACTTCTGCCTGTTTGAAGCATGGTTGGAGTCACGGTGTGCTTCAGTACACCCTACTGGTCACTGAACAGACTGCAGCAACCGTGGTTCCAAACGTCTTATTAACTTGTGTTCTTGTCTTGTGCTACGGAGGCCATGCTGCACCATTATACTTCCGTGCGCGGCACACTCTTAACATGTGCTTTTACAACTGAGAGCCAGCCCGGCGCATGTGTACTGAGGACCACAGCCGGCTCAAACAGCGCTGCATAACCCCGTATTATTGATCGATGGCAATTGGAAAGCAGCGCCAACTTTCAACAGAAGTGTCTAAAATAACTTGCTTTTAGTGCCAAGTCACTGTTTGTAGCTTTGCGTTTGTAATAATTAGATGTTAGTTAGAAATACAGACAGTCATTTAATCAAACATGAGCTAGTTTTAGGGCTGGTTTGTGTGAAATGGAGGATCCGGACAGAGCAGTGGAGTGACAGCGGCTGGGGCAGCTAGGAGCCACAGTCTGGTAGGAGACATCTGGTCTGTGACCTGTGTTGGAACAGTGTTGGTGGGACATTTCTTCAGGAAAGACGTGGCTTTGATTTGCATCTGTAAGAGGTGAGTCTGAGCGCTGTTTTAACGCAGGGCTGTGTTTAAGTGGACGTTTGTGACACATGAGGCTGTATTATAAGTGCACCTGTCTAATCAATACCCCTGCCTAACCGGTGCACCTGTCTGACCAGTGCACCTGTCTGACCAGTGCACCTGTCTGACCGGTGCACCTGTTTGACTGGTGCACCTGTCTGTCCAGTGCAGTGTTGTTCTCTTCATGAATGTACATTTTGTGTAGTAAGTGCATTCCACATCTGTAGAGCTGTCTTATGTCACTCATGTGGTTACTAGATGCATAACGATAATTCCATAGATAACAATGGTACTGAAGGCTCAGCTGCAAAAATGAGGTGTATGAGTAGGATAAATCTGTGAAGAAACAAACAGCCCTGTTTGTACAGACAAAATGTCAAATACAGTCCAATATATACACATAAACTATGTAGACCCAGGCTTCTCTTGCTATTAGTTTGTATAAAAAGTGGTGTTATTAAAGAGTTATCGACTAAATATTGATGTCCACCCAGGGTCTGCTGCCTACCCATAAAAGTCACGGCACGCTACTGGTATAAAAATAAATAAATGCCATATATAACCCTTATGTATATTCAGAACAGCCCATGTTTTTCACTTGTATAAATGCATCTCCAAAAGTATCTCTATGGGACCAAAAATGCTAGGTAGAGTTCTAATACTTAAAGTGGTATTGGGCACATGCTAACTGACAGCTCCTAACCACTACCCCACTGAGCTTAATCAAACCCCAGCACTTGTTAGCGGACTAGCAATTAACCAAAACAGTGGTGGTGGAGGCCCTGGTAGTGTGCCGTTTATCTCTGCGTGTGTCCCTCTCCCGCTGGCTCACTGTTAAACCCTAACTTGGCTTTGGACCACAGCTCAGAGTAATGGCACCATAGAGCTCCACTGGGGCTCCGACACTGGGAGGCAGGATAAGGCATGTTTGTTTGTTCCCCCGCACCGCTCTTTGGCTGCACACCTGCTCTCCGGCTCTGTGCTTCAAACCCGTGTGACTGCACAGCACAATACCACTGAGAGTGCAAATATAATGAGATGTCTCCCGCAGCTGGCCAAACAGTCTTCAAAATCATCCGCAGCATTGATTTTATGGGTTACACAATGTGGTGTCGTGTAAAAGCAGGACATTTAGGAGAGGAAAGGAAGAAATACATACAACAGGGATCGCTTTACCAATGTGGGGAAACAACATGTACCATAAACATTATAAACTATTATCTGTCATGGTTTTCATGGGTGATCTCTTTCACTTTAGTTTTCACCATTCTATCACATTTATTTAAAGCCAAGGATGGTAAAGTTTCTTGTCCAAGGATACAATTGTTAAAAAATAATAATCATGACAATTTTAGAAGCAAAAATAAGTAATTTCAATCAATACTCCAAAAATGTATATCCTGGCTGTTTATGCCCCATTAACAGTGGTGGAATGGTGCTCTGTTTAAAATGTGAATGGAAATGAATTAAAGATTTCACTTTGGTTTGGTTACTGTGTCAGTAATTGTGAAAAACTGTTTCTTCTTACAACAATAGTAACACTAAAATTTATTGTGTTACCACAGGTCCTAAACTATTAAAATGGCTATTCTATAAAGTGTAAAATGCTATGTTTGTGAGCAACATATAAATGTATTAATTCACTTCTAGGATCATGAATCCAGGTGGCATTTAGAAACAGATATTATCAACTGCTTCATATTGATGTAGCCCCCTGAAGGCGAGACATTGTTTGTGCGTATTATAAAGTGACTCATTTCATTTGAAAGAAAGATTTGCAGTCAGCGGTCGTCCGTGGAGAGTCCGATGTGGTTTGAGCCCGGGTTAAAGATCACTTTGCACAAGTCACATTGAATGAAGCCATCTCACTTTCAAGAACCATGAGAGAGGTTTCAAAGCGCACTGCCTGAGTGAATATTCTGTCTCCTCCACAGCCCAACACAGCCGGCCTCCTCTGCCCAGAATAATGTCAGATAAAGTGTGCTTGAAGGCGCGAGCAACCGGCAACAACAGAAGAGGGGTTTCAAATTCGATAGTGGGCCTGAAGGGAGGACGCTCTCAAGGCACCTGAAACTGGAGTGATACCGTGTGGAGTCATATGATAAAATAATAAGGCACATCAAGCCCACTGCTAGCCATTTGGGTGCCCTTAGCGGAAAGGCTGGTGGTGCCCCCATTTGCACAACTCCCTTTGTTTTAGTCTAACTATTCCTGAAGCCCTTTCTATTTGAAAATATACTGTATTCATCACAATCATGAGGGGGGTCTGGGGGTCCTCTCCCACGTAGTTTGAGATCACGTAATTGCACTTTTAACTGAGTATTTTTAAGTCCAAAATTCATGTACAATCTTGAGTGGCATCATGAAATAGTTCATAAAGGGGATGAATGATACAACCAACAAAATTATTCACTTTTTTTCTCATACTGATCGATCACTTTCCAATTCAATCCATACATTTTTTATTAGATTTTTTTCTTTATTATTTTTCATTATTTATCCATTTTGCCTTATTAAAACAAACAATAAATGAAATTAATACTTGCTATTGGGATCACTTTCCAATTCAATCCATACATTGGAAAAAAAAAAGTCAAATTTCTTCCTCCTAAGTCTGCGCTCCAAATCACATGCTTTTACTGACAGAGAATTGGCAGTAGATCTCTCCATTGACAAAAAGACCCAAGCTGATCATTGATGATTAGAAATGACTGAATCTCAATTGAAATTCAATTAACTGCACAGCCCCAGCTCAAATGTAAGCCTGTATGGCAGTGAAAGATGTGGAGTACAACTGGCAGACTGCTGTGTCCGTTACAGTCACTGACGTCAGCCTGTAGCTTTAATGTGATTAATGTGAACAGTACAAAGAGTGGCCTGGCCTGCTTCTCCTATTCCGCTGCCGCCC
>KN476930.1:21878-32109 GCA_000787095.1 Periophthalmodon schlosseri | reverse complement strand
TCAGACAACATGACATCCTGGTCTATTTCAAACCTACAAACACTTTAAGACAGAAACAGGTTCACCCCAAGGACAAAACCCCGAGCCACAAACAAAGAAATGGGGTCTACTACATTCAGTGTAGTGAAGACTGAAGTGAGCGTTATATTGGAGAAACAAAACAGCCACTTCATAAGAGAACGTACCAACACTGTCGAAGAGCAGCCCGGAACCCCAATCTGCCGTACATCTCCATCTCAAAGCCGCTAACCACTTAACCATCCTTTGAAGATAGTAAGATAAAGATCTTAGCCAAAGAAAATAAATGGTGTGAGAGGGGCAAAGAGGCATATTTTGTTAGGAAAGACAATCCATCTTTGAACAGGAATGGGGGGCTTAGACATCATTTATCTCCTATTTATACCTCCATCCTCAGACCTAAATCAAAACAAGAAAAACAATAGTGACAGCCAGTATGTTAATAGGTGTGAGAGCACCCATTAGGGGCCAGAACAATTATGCAAAACATAATTAAGGCACAGCTCATAGTTCAATATACCTAACTAACAAACAGAAACTGCATACAAATAGGTGGAGTAGTTTCAGTATAGTTAGCTCTGCCTAGGGCTGAAACGATTAATAGAGTAAATCAAAAAATTCGATTACTAAAAAGCTTTGATTCTTATTGTATTGCCTCGATGATTCGTTTAATTGTAATAATTAGTTAAAACCATGTGAAACTGAAGCGCACAAAGCACACGAAAAACACTGTGGTGCTTGTTTCCACACGGAGCCTGCACAGCACTGACTGCACAACAGTGGAGAGAGCGGTATGTTTTAGATCCATGAGTTTAGGTCCATACTAGAACTTTCGAACTCTAACTTTCTATGGCTCGAACTCACACCTGCACAACTGAACCCAGCCACAGCCCGGTGACATCACACACCGCTGTTTCTTATATGCCACACAGCAGTGCAGTGGCATGAAATATCTCTTAAATAGTGAGGTAGATATTAGTCCTACTGTGATACTCCTCTGATTTTATGGATTAAACAACAGTGTGGAGGAGCGAGGACAACAGGAAACAAGGCTTCAAAACTTCTGTCTGTCACAGTCCTTATTGAAGGTGAGCATGGATTCACAGTGAATTTTGAGCAGAGTTCAATCACTTTTTCCTCTTCTATCTTATCTTCTATCCTCTCCGCTCACAAGACAAGGCTCATAAACATAAATGGTGTGTGTGTGTACATACATGAGCAACCGTGCCATGCTTTGGTCCACCTCGTCCAACCGGGCCAAAGTGTTTTGCACTCACACTACTGTGCTTTAGAGGCTATCCGTGCTTGGTCACAGGTCGACTGGGCTACTGTGAGCACACCCTAATATGCTTTTAACGATATTTTATGGAGGGTAAAAAACTGTATGGATTACTCAATTAATCAAAGTAAACAATCAATAGCTGCAGCCCTAGCTCCGCCCTTCAGACAGATATAAGGCAGTGTCCCCCAACAATATGACCAGAACTGAATGAGTGGCGAAACGTCTTCACTCTAAAAACTTTTGTCCACTTGACAGAATTGAAATTTTCTTTTGCTTTAAACTAGTAAAGACAAATACTTATTTTTGCCATTATGACATTTACCATTGTTTTCTAAAATCACAAGCTTCTGCCTTTACTCAGTAGCTCTAGGCCTCTTTGTCTCAGTTTCAAACCGGCGAACTGCCAACCGCGCCTTAGAAGATATTACTTTTAGGGAACAAATAGCAGGTAGCAGCGTTAAAACGACTGTCATCCCACATTACCTTCATAAGAGCTCTGTGCTGCGGGCTCAGGGTTACCACTCTGCTATTTACTTACATGAGCAGTTGGAATGTGCACGCTCTGCCTTCCAAAGCCTGGGCTACAAGGCAAAACTGAAATAGAAAAAACAGCGGAGCCAGTGATTTCTATAACCGTTAAAGGTCCATCCCCATTAGAGCACAGAGGTCAGTGACACTGGGTTGGGGACTAAAGGCGGTAATTGAGCAGCACAGCGGGCGCGGCTGGGGCTCCATTAATGTGAATGCTGCAGGGAGAGAGAGAGAGAGAGGGCCAAAGTGACAGGCAAGGTTGCTCCTGAAGTCTGTGAGTCACGTTGACAGGCAGGAGGGAAGAGGGACCGCACATTTGGAGGAAACAAACAGTTATCTTAGTGGGGTAGAGTCTGCACATCCTGCAGTGTCCAGGTTGGGTTAAATCCATCTGTGAAACTGTGGCAAAGGAGCATGTACAGGAAGGCCTAAAATAAAATCCAGTGTAATCATGAATAATGTTCAATAGGTTGCTGTCAAATTTTATAATTTGACTAAGACACAAGTAACATCAGGGGAGGTATAAAAGTATATGTGAGGTAGGCAGCATTGTAAAGTGTTCTACGGTTTGGCATTAAATCTAACTTGCATTTATTCCATTTTTGTTTTTTGTTGCTTAAAATAAATAACTTGTCAGGTCATACTATGATTTTAACATCTCCATGAAGACAAACAGTTGGCAGACTCTCCACCAGAGAAGTTACATCTTTAAGCTGCAATTTAAAAAAAAAAAAAAAAAAGTGTATTGGTAAAGACATTTACAAATTTGTCACAATTATGATCAATGATAAATTAATATATAAAATAATAAAATATATATAAAATACTGCTCTGATAATAATATATATGAAACTAAATAACATGGATATATATGAAACTAAATAACTTGAAATGTGGAAGAGACAGTGATAAATCCAGTCTCCTCTCTGTAGATTGTTAGAAAGGCTCTGAGTGAGGCCGTTTAAAGTGACAGTGTGGAACATTGACACAAACATCAATCAAAGCAAAGACTATAAGGAGCTTAGGATGTGAGAGCTCCCCCTGCTGAGTGAGCACGCTGAGTTCTGGATCATAGGCCATCAGATCTGACAAAAATAAACATCCAAAAGTTTCAAAAGAAAATCTGACTCTTGCAGCAGTATGTAAATGTGAATTTGATGTAAAGGGGACAGTTGACATAAGTTTCTTTGTTTGCTTTTCCTAAAACACACTGTTATCAACAATCATATTTTACCATTCTTTTGATACTTGACTTTTTTAAATCATTTTCATGGCTTAGTACAAGCTAGATGGGAGACCATTGGGAATACCACATGCAGTAGTTCTAGTGCATCCACAGGCAAGATAATACCTGGTCTAGTATGAATGTGGTGTGATTGGTAGCCTCGCCTCTGTAAGTCTATCCCAGGACAGGGTTGTGGCTACAAATGTAGCTTGCCACCATCAAATAGAGAGTGAATGAATAATGCGCAGAACTGTAATCCGACTTTGAGTATCTATGAAGTGCTCTAAGACTAATGCATTATAGGTCATAATATGTATTTTATTATTAAAGCTAGACCCTTGAGAAGCATCATCTCTTTTTCAAGTCCCGTAAAATAGTTGTAATATTAATTCTACCATAGAATTGTCATCTGCCCTTTACATCAGTTTTCAACTACAGGCCCAACTACAGGTTGTTGCCATGACATTTAGCAACATGTAAGTATAACCTATTACGGTCAACTATAATTTACAACCACCAACTCTTCGACACGGTCAGTTCATTTTATTTGTTTTGATTTGAATTGGCTCTCACAAAAATAGTAATACTAAGGACTGGAGAGAAATGACATTCTTACTTCATGTATTGCTTCAGTAGTCATCTGTTCAAACATCTTTTGAATCTTAATAGGCTACATGTTAAATGAAATTATGTCAATCAAAGTTCCAAAGGTGCTACCAGTCCTTTGTAAACTAGAGAAAACATTCGGTCATGTCTTTTACATGCACACCGTGTTCCTGTGGCTCATATGGCTCTGGAACAAACCAAGACCTTGCATCATTCTTTCACCACATCAGAGTGAGCGCACTGGGACATTCGGGACAACAGAGGACCTCAGAGGTCCAGCTCACAGGGGACACAGCACACTGCCACTACCACGGGTCAAGTCATAACAGGCTAAAGGAGGAGTAGATCTTATGCTAGGGTGGAAAGAAGGACTCTAGATGAGTTTTCTCTATGTAAAAATTAGATGAAAATAGAGAGAAACTAAAGCCAACAGTCATCTGAGAAAAAAACTGGTAACTGTGTCCTCTACAAAAAATAAAAAAAAATAAAAATAATGTACATCTATGTATGTAGCCTTATGATCATACTGACTGCATAATAATAATATTACTGCGTAATAAAGCCAAAATAAAATTACACATAAAAGCTCAACTAGACAAATTACAATGTTTTAAATGGCAATAATACTACTTTGTCCAAACACTGGCTGAAAGAAACATGTGAGCCAAACAGCTGTGTTGTTGTGTGGTGTTTTTGAAGTGTTATTTTCCCCGTGCACGACAGGTGATGTGGCTGCTCTTGTGGGAGGAGATCTCAGAGGATTGTAGGATTTGTGTTTGCAGCAGCAGAGCTGGAGGACATCACATATGACAACAGCGCAGCAGGTAGCACTCATGCTAGCAACAGGGCTGACAGGAACAGAAGTGAACACAAGCCTTTCATATGTGATACAGATGAAGATGTTTTGCAAGTTTTGACACATTGGGTGGATTTACATGGCCAGTAAAAATGAGATAACTAGAATAATCATAACGGGGTCTGATTTCTGCTGTGTTTTTACATGCTCAAGAGAAATCTGATCATCAAAACATGTGGTAACATGTATCAGTTAATGTTTTTTTTTTTAGAACTCTAGCATTTGGAAGACAAAGTACAATGAATTTTGAATAACTCTTTAAATCTTTTAGGTATTCTCTTTGATTATGTTGCTCTTTTTGCATAATTTTCCTTGTCAAAACCTGCACAGTTGTGAACAATCAGAAAGAAATCAGGATACTCACATCAGATGTAACTGTTTACATGACATTTCAAAATTTCCAGAAATCAGATAATTGTCAGATTTTTGGTGAGCACGTAAACCACTGACAATATGTATTTATAGAACTGCTTATCATGCCACAAAATTCATTCACAAGGTATATTTGAATGAATGGCAATAACATTCATAAACATTTCTTCAGGGGTTACAGGATGGTGATACGTAACACATGAAGGAAATATTGGTGACACAACAAGGAATTAATTTGTGCATTGGTCAAACACAAGACCTGCCCTCCCCTGTGAATGGTTTTCCTTTTAATAATAAACATAAGGCATTAGTCTTACATAGTGCTTTTCCAGACTCTCAAAGTTGCTTTATAATTTCATGCATTATTCAGTCATTCCATATCCGGTGGTAAGCTATTACTGTAGCCATAGCTGCCCTAGGGCAGACTGACGGAAGCAAGGGTGCCAATCTGGGCCATCGGCCCTTCCGACCACCACCAACACTCACGCACACACCATATTCATACTAAGCAATGTATTAACCAGGCCCAGCCTTATTTAGCTTCTGAGATCTGACGAGATCAGGCTTTAACAAGGAGGTTTTGACAGGCTAATGCTGACAGGTATTTCTGACAAGGGCCCCCTGGACGAGAACTACAGAAGACATTTAGATATCAAAAATCTAAACAACTACACACAAAGTGAACATATTCCTCCACAAATTTGTGCAGTGCAAGTGCATTTAACACACTGATGACTTGTTGATACTTTCCATCAATGGAATCCATTGTGTTCAGAATTTGCAGTTTAACTGGCAGATTGATGATCTCTGTAATTACTGTGCCTATCCACATGAAACAAAAAACAAAAAAACATGAAAAAGTTCAAAGTCTCTGTCAGTATAAATAAATACAAAAGTGATTTTTTTTCTTTCACATTAGCTTCAGAAAGTGGCCTCATTATTCAACACCAAAGATGATTGTAGTTATTTAAAAAGAATTTAAGCCATAAGACAGGTTTGGCAAGTTTGTAAACCCATCATATATAGGGCTGGGTATCATTAGATTTTTTCCATTACCAGTACCTTAACAATACCTGCTATTCAATACCGGTTGCTAAACAGTTCTTTTTTAGGTGTCTGTATTTTTTAAGTGTAAATTAACACTCAAATTATGTTAATTCATATTTTAAAAGTACTTGGCTATACGGTGTTCAGTTATAACTCAAAACAAATGTGCATGTACTCTTCCATTAAGTGGCATTATTTTAGGTGCCTGAAATGAGGGTGCAACCATTTTTAACTGCGGTTGCACTGAACCCTTTTGCAGCCCTGTAGACCTGGGCCTGCATGCAAATGAACCAGTGCACACAGCTGATCATCATGTGAACAGACTGAACTTTAAGATGAGTTATTTGGCTGCGTCTTTATGCACATGTGCTCCACAGTGCATATGTTTACTATACCACATTTATTTGTGAATTACGCTTTTACCAGGACTGAGGAGGATGTTGGCAGAGTTTGGTTCATATTATCTGTTTGGCTTCAGATTTACACAGGCACTGCAGACTGTGACTGGATGTGGATTTATCATTACACACAACACTTTGACTTTGAGACACTGTAAAGGAGACCTGATGTGTTTTCAGGTGTATAGAAGTTGCAACTCTGGACACTGTTTCTTCATGTCTTCTGTTTTACCAGTAAGATGATACACTGCGCTGTGTTTGGACACATGTAGTACTATGTTAAAACTTGAGTGCTGTTTTTGCCATTCGTTTGTCCAGAGCACAGTCATGACATGTGAGCACCTGCACTGCTGTTAAATAAATCAGTGCAGTGTATGTATTAGCTCATTGATATTTAAAGCCAAGGAACCGAAAGTTGGCACTGAACGAACGTTAGTTTTTCAATGCCGGACCTTTTTATTTGGTGCCCAGACCTAAACATGTAAGTTAAAAATTTGTGAATCATACATTTGAATATTTCTTTCAAAAACTGTAAATCTTCCATGAAATTATGACATTATCAAATTTTAGAACATCAACCTACATTTCAACCCTGAATTAACCATACATATCAACCCACCCATTTTCACCTTGGACCTGTGCAGCAGCTGTCCTTTTGAGACCTCCTCAGATGTGACGCAAAACTTGACTGCACTGTGAGCGTGTCTGGTTTCGTGCTGCTGTCATGTTGTTGGCTCGATGTCAGTGCTGTTTCTCCTCAAATGTGATGTCAGACAGAGCAGTGACACTGACATAGGAATCACTCCACAAAGCTTTAGTCCCAGACATATGAACAGAGGCAGAGGAAGCTGAAAGCAGGCACTGCACAGGGAGATTATTGAGCACGGAGATGGAGAAATGTGTCGTCTGCTAATCAGATTAAGAGCAGAATAATCCCGGATAAAAATGTGTCTAAAATGTGTGGATCAGCAGCCCGCGCCACTGGAGTAAACAAGTGCCTTACAGTGCTAAATAAACCATCTTTCTCAATCAGACTGAGAGTTACAGTTCCATATAGTATTTTACAGTTAACTGCTTCAGCAAGTATAGGCACAAACAACTTCCAGCTATCCACCTTTATTGAGATGGGGTACCTGACTTTTTCTGTAAAAAGAACACTTTGATTCTCCCCATAGAGTATTGTACAAGCAACTCCGGTGAATGCAGAAGAAATAGTCAGATAAGTCATACTTTTTGGGATGAGAGCTACTTGGCTGTGCTCACCCTGCTCTGCTATGCCGTATGACAGTATGATGCATGCATCCAAAAAAATCATGCAAGTGAATACCAACAATCTGCCAAAGGATTTGTGAGAGCTGGAAATATGTTAAGTGTCACTGGGAACTCCCTCCTCCATGGTTTGAAAATGAGGCACACGACAACTCTGAGCTGACAATCATATTTCTGTAGTTCTACAGTCACTAAATGAAAGGATTAAGAAAACTGTGCTGATACTGTTATGATACTTCATCAATCATGGGTTGATAATGACAGTTTTAGATGCTTCTGGACAATGACTGATGGACAGTTGTGATAAAATCCATGTTTGATTAATGAAGTGAAAGTTAATTGTTTTTCTGCAATATGAATCTTTGTCAATTCCAAATGATTAGTCTTTAATAAAAAATGTCCTGAAAGTGTCCAGCTCCATGTTCTATAGCTGTGTGCTCTAGAGCAGGAGACAGTGCAGTGGGTTTGCCCAGAGGAGTTAGTGCAGTCAGTGTGCACCTGCATGTGTTGTGTTGAGATGTTGATTCCAGACATGGAGTAATGGGGTGTGCTTATAGGCAGTATGTTGTAATACAAGAATAAATGAATAAACAGGGCTATTACTGAATATGAGTAACTTCTGCACTTGTATTTGATATTCCATTTGTAGATGAGAGGAATGAAAACAGAATGCCACATAATGCATCTGTGATCAGCGTGGGTAAATGATCTAAAACCAGACAGTCTGCTGAGTGCTGAGATATTGGCAGTTCCCTGACTGCTATGATCTGCTTCCACAGTAATCACTACAGTAGCATAAGGTTTATTTTGTTTAGAGACATGTGTTCATTTTGATTTGCAGACCAATTAAGGGAGAGTAAAGTATGTGTACTAAAATCTGTTTCTTTTGTGCGTTGATGTTCAAAGTTCAAATTCAAAGGACACAGATTATTTTTTTAGATAAAATTTTACTGATGATGACTTTTTTTTAAATTAATGTTTGTGCTGTGAAATTTTAGCAAATAAGTGGAATAAAAATGGCTAACTCAGACCATTTCTGTGAACATTCAAATGCTATTAAACACTTGATGTATTCTTAAACTGTGATTTTTGTGCTAGACTATATCAGAAAAAGTTCTCCCACACACCTGTCACATTTGCAGGTCAATCCAACAATTAGTTTTTACTTTCTTCACCCACGCAGAATGTTAGACAAAGTGAAATAATTTGTGATATTAGAATCTCTTTTAAAACAACACTGATCAATGTGTGACAAAAAATAAACCAAATTAACCAAAAGGAAATTGCATGTCTGGATACACTACCCTACTACCCAGTGTGGTGTACCTTATGAAGTACATTATAATACAATAGTCACAGCTATCCCACCTGATCTGCCCAAATGTGTTATAAAAGTGGGCAACATCACAGTAAAAGACTTATCATTTATATTGGAAAATAAACTGTAGTTGTATTGCTTTTGGGGCGAAGGAACACTGTATTTATGGAGACATAGTAAAATGTGTTATCATTATAAAATAGTTTTTTTTACATCCACAACAGTGTAAACATTCTGCTGTATTTTGGAATGGAGGAAATATAACCGTGTATGGTTCATTGAATATTTGTTCTCTTATGTGAGTGCCAGATCCTGTTTTCTATGGTGTCAAAAACCTTTAGTTCCCTCTTTCACTGTGGCCTTTCTTAAAACCTACAGACTTGACTTAAAGGTGATATTTACAGACATTGGGCATGCTAAAATTTAATTAACAATGAGAAGACTTTTGGTGAATGGTTGTCAAATATAGCTTTTGTCTGAAAAATTCAACATCAACATCAGAAGCCAAAAGCTAGTGAGTGCGAGAGTGTCAAAGCAATTGAAGCTTCTGTTTGAGTGGAGACATGCAAGTCACTGAAATAGACTGCTTAATTGACAGCTGCTGTTGGCTCTGTATATTTGATTGGAGACACGAAGACGTTTTGCGTCTGTACTACTCAGTTATTGTGGCAAAATGTATAGGGCGTAGGTTTTGGAGACTTTTTCTTCTCAATATTCATCTCCTGTAGTTACCCACTGTGATATTTCGGTTAATGGAAGCATCATTCTGGTTGTCCATTAAGATCTAATTATTGAAAGACATCAACAAAAGGAGATTATAGGATAAACCAAGCAAGAAATGTTTTCACGATACTAAAATTTCGATACTAAGGAATAGACTCGATATTCAGTACGATTTCGATACCACGATGATAAAAGACACTCTTCCTTCAGACAATACAAAGCATGTGGTGTTGTATCTATTTAATTCCTCAGTTGTCCAGGTATATAGTAGTCCATGGGTGTATACCATGGGCGTATACTAGTCTATGTGGTCTTATACTTGTTCTGATACAGCTCAAGATCATTCTAAAGCTATTCTGGAAAGGTTCATTTCTGTCCTGTGAATATGACTTTTTTAGTATTGATATTTGTCCAAATAAGTATCAAGTTTCAATACCAGTTTTGATATCGATTAGTATCTGATTTTCGATACTTTGCCAACCCTACCAACAAGCGTTCACTCATTAAAAAACAACTTCATGTAACAAGCAGCCAGAATGTAGGTAACGCCTCAGTCAGATGCAAGCAACACTAGAATTCTAGATTA
>KN476930.1:0-20001 GCA_000787095.1 Periophthalmodon schlosseri | reverse complement strand
GACGGCCACCTGGCCAATGAGACTGACTTTTGCAAAGAAATAGATTATAACTTGCACCATACTGGACTTGTCTCAGGTGGAGTATGTTTTCAAACCAAGGTGCCATTCATAAAGGTGTGACTAATGGGAATAGTGACTTTTGATGTACATATAAGAAATTTAAATAATTTTATTTTCTCTAATGTTTCGCATTATGTCAACATTAAGGTTCCAAAGACATTTCACCAGTTAAAAACACAACAGTGTTTAACTGCCTTCTGAAACAACAGCCAGGCAGTAGCTGTGATAAACATTAGGATTTTAAAACGAGAGCCAGAAACTACACAAGCACCAAGGTGAAAAACACTTTGCTTAACTGTAGCAGTGCTATTGTGTGCCTTAATGTGCTACCTGGCAAGGACTAGCATGCAGCGTGCGACTGGAGACCTACAGTTTTACACTGTTATATAATTGCATATTTGAAATGACACACTTGACAGAACAGGGAAATGAAAAGAATCAGGGCTATTACTGTAGATCACGCAGCTCTAACATTTCTGAGTTGCTTATAATGAATGTCTTCAGTAAGATGATTTTTTACATGCAGTGTATAATAGAGAGATTTTCTTTTGATCATTTTTCAATTTAGTGTATGTTTGGTGACTCCAAATAACCCTTACTTATAGTTACAAATCAGTAGTCATCTGGACATGTTTTGTTCTAGATGCTTCAACTGCCATATGGAAGTAATTTTCAATCAATGACTGAATAAAATCCAATGTGTAATTGTGTCCAATAAATACAAGTACAAATTTGCTTTGAAAATGTACTGCCAATATGTGAACAAAAAGGAAATAACCTTTTAGTGCAACACTTTCTAAGCTAAGGTTGTTAAGGTTATCAATGCACACTGTGAGAACACAGAGATTTAGTCAGCCTGCTGAGGCGCGTGTTGTAGATGTTCACTGAGAGTTACATTGCAGCCTAGTGAAAGAGTTGTTTTATTCGTCGCCTTTGCAATGAGAAAATGCTAAAGCAATGTCCGGGCAACTGTTATAAGCAAAAATGTACTCTGAGTACACCATGGTAATACATTCAGTTCTGCTGGTTTGATTGACATGTTTACTTGAAGAACAACACTTTCTGCCTCTCCTTCCTGTCAGAGAGCTGTCTGGGCCGATACTGTGATACCTGTGCAGCACCTGACAGTGGGATTTTTTATTATTATGTTGTTTCTCCATTACAAGCTGTCATTCAAGATTGACGGAGCTGATGTCCACAATGTGGTGCAATTTTGAACTTTTGACCTGTGAATTTGTGGTGTAAAAGTGATACTGTTCATAAAGGAACGTTGGAAAATAAGTCTGAATGGTTCAAACATTGTCCCAAAGGGAATCCATAGCAACCCTTGAGGTACTGCTCAAGACTAGTGAAATGCGGAAATGCAAATCTTGACTTGTAAAACAAGTTTGAATTATTAGAGTTCAAACTAAACACATACTTTCTTTATCTAAATATTAAGTTAATTTGATTGAATATGCTTAGAGAAGGGCATTATGCAAAATCTAATTCTAACACATTCTACCATGTTATAACGTTGTTCCTTCATCCAAAACATGCCTGAAGAGGTTTTAGATGTCATCCTTGCATGTTTCAGTAATTTGTCTCCCAGGCCCTATTCGAGCCCTTGGTTAGCTTTAAGATTCTGTGTAATGCTCAGCTCACAACCTTATGTCATCCACACGACAATCCTCTATAAATATACAAAAGCATGATACAAAACTGTACACAGCAAGTTGATAAACCATATGTAATGTGCATTAGTTTCATTAGGGGGATGCACACTGATTGTGTTGTGATAGCGCTCTGAAGGGAGAGTGAGTGAGGGCGCCGAGAGCAAAGGGAGGGAAGACTCAGAGTGTCAGAAGTGAAAGTGAATTTTCTAAAACACGTTAATACGTTTTCGGTGAATATAGCAACTTCAAAACAATAAAAGGTAACATGGTGATCTAAATATGTGTGTAGTAAAATGTGAATTAGTAAAATTAGAAGTAAAATGTGTAAGAAGTAAAATACGCCTTTTTTAAAGATTCAAAGTCATCACTCTAGTGTAACTAATCGGGTAAGTGTTCTATTGAGCTGCAGAACTGGCTGTGAAAAAGTGAGTGTACAGAAGATCTATCAGCAAGAGCAGGAGTAGGAATTGAGTATTAAACCACTCATAACATGCAGATCTACTTGTCTGATTTATGAACTTGTTTGCCCGCTGTTCCACACTCGAAAAACAACCCGCCACCACTGCCCCAGAATAATTGAGCATGTGAAAGAAGTCCATAGACGGATGACAAATTTGCTGTCCGTAGTCATTTTTACTCTGCGAATCACTGTCCCCCTAAATTATATTTTCTGGGGCTCTGACACCAGGGGGACGTGAGGAGAGGGGAGGTGCACCATGCATGTCTGAGATGTGGATTTAGGATGATTTTCTGAGAGCGTTACGGTGGGTGTAGAACTCCATCAAGTTGAATTAGACAATTTATTTTTATAGCTTGTCATATTTTACAAATTGCTACCTTCCAGTGGGCTTCAAAGGAACGTCTGCTTGTCTGGTTATCTCTAAACTGTCACTTGGAGGTGATTAATGGTGTAGCAGGCCTAATTGACTTCCCTGTTGTCAGGAGCTTTTATCTGAGACTGCTGTAGCTCATCAAAGAGCACTGATTAAAGGGAACTATACTTACCTGGATTCGCCTTTAGTGCTCAATATTTGGAATTGTGTGCCAAAATAATCAATTGGGAGACAGTCTAACAAATATTGCTTCATTTGATGCAGAAACTACTTTGATTTGGCTAAAACAAACTCGCTCCTACAAAAATATCCAAAAAGCTTTTGTGTGCATGGCCACTTACTTTCATCTGATGATAGATGGTTAGATAAAAGCACCCACGACTAACCAAAATATGGGCCTATAGAACAAAGTGGCCAGCACACATCTGAGGCACTGAATTTATTCCACCCAAAAATCTTTTTGGCATTATTTGGGTAGAGATCAAAGCTGGTGTGCTTTTGAAGCCCTGCTGTGTACTTCATTGGATGTCTCTGTCCATGTGAGAATGGTGGAGCAAAGTGGCCCCACTCGTGCTGAAAGCATGGGGCACTGGTGATGAATTCAACACCACAAAGACATGCACTGCCAAAAGAAGAGCTATTGTTGTGAAGAAGGCTGGAGAGGCCTCATTTGGTGCATAATACAGCTGTGTAAAGCTAAAGGTCTGTGTGAGGCGACTGTCTGGAGACTGGCTCCTCAGAACTCACACAGCTGTGGACATACCACTTTAGAACCATCACAGTGCCATTTGCCTCCAAGGTCCCCTACAATTCAACTGATTAGACTTTTCAACTAATGTGAGATTATCCAAATAGTTGCATTCGTTCTGGTCAGATATCAAAAAAATAAAAATGATATTCTTTCAAGAGGCATTTTTGCTGCAACTTTTTTTGCACTTGTTTTGTAAGTCTGCGCTTGTGTAATTGTGCAAAAGTGGCAATGATACAATGATTAATCGGTGTAGATCAGGTAAATGGGATGTCCCATCTAAATGTATTAACATCAATTACTTGAAACCTGGCTTGGCATTCTAAACAATGATCCTGTTTGGGCTGATGATCACTTCCCAGACATTTGAGCTTTCCAAATGCCACAACAACTTATCGTCCTTCAGCAGGCCTGTCCAAGCGTGGCCAGGAGTGTCTCAGCTGCCAGTGTGTAATAATGTGCTCTGTCTGCAAGTCTGTGCCCCAGATGTGGAATAACTCAAGTGGACATCACTGATCAATTATGTACAATTATGAGTAAGAAGGTTTGGTCATTTTAGAAATTGAATCAGGTTCTTGGAGAAAAGGTGCGATTCTCGATATTAATATTCTAAATTCTAAATTCTAAAACTATTCAGGAAAGCTTTTTTTTTTTTCCTTTTCATGAGTTTTTGTTCAGTACTGATACTGAGCATATAGTTTTGGCACTAGTGGTAGTTAGTAGTTAGTATTGGTTAGTATCTGGATTAGAGATGGGACGATAAACAATAATATCGTTTATCTTGATAAAAGGGTAGATAATAATCATTCGTGAGACATTTGATATAATCGTGAGAATCGCCAACAAAGATCATCTCTTCTAGATCATTGTTGTTTTCACTTATAACAAATTACAATACTATGACAGCTGTTTAAATATGGAACCTCTTCATGATATTAAAATTATAATTATTCATAGCATTTTAAAACTGTCAGCAACTTTAATATATTTGTTAATCGCAATTACTTTGGCCATGATAATCGTGACACCAAATTTCAATATTATCCCATGCCCAATCTGGACATTCATTTTTTTTTTTTTGGAAAAACTATATGCACACCTAGATAATAAGTGATGTGATGTGGCTTAATTGCCTATAATTTTGTTGCATTAAATAAATAAAAATAAATAAACACAATTCTGGGTTAATCATTGCCGTGCACAGTCAACAGATAAGTGTTTCGTTCATGGGGGAAGAAAACACCTATCTGTTGATCTCTACAAGAGGGTTAGTACCTTGCATGCTCACCATGTGTGAAAAACAGCATGACATTAAAAGGGCTATTCATTCTTTCCATAATCATAACCAAAGCAAAAAGGGACACAACATTCTAATTGAGTCTGCTTTGCCTGAGGAGGTATCATGATAAGGCAGAGCAGATAAAAAAGTAAAAGAATGAGTCCGCCCATTAGCTATTTACACCTCATTACCTAAGTCAATATACTTGGTCTACATTATCAAGAGCTGAGAGCGGTCTGCAGGATTTATTAGCATTTTAATAAGCAATTCATGTTTCCCCTCGAGCCTTTGGGCAGTCTCTGGAGGGACTGGGACGATTCAGCCATTCATGCTCTGCCAAATAACAGCTTATCTGACACGCAAGACACTGTGTACAAGAAACTCCCACTCACTCCAAGATGGCTTTCAACAACTTCTCTGCTTGCTCAAGTGGACCTCTTTGACATCTCTGGGCCTATTTAGAATCGCATAGAACACTCCCAACAGCATAAAGGTAAACCTGTCGATGTATTGAATGTCTCACACTGCCCAAACGGAGCTCATGAATTACAGTGGTGCATCTTTTACATAATAATAAAACATACTGCAAATAGACTTACTAACAATGTACAGTACCGTTATGCTTGTCACCGAAAAGGAGAAGCTCCATCTATCAGAAGTTTCAGAGGAGAAGAGTTAACTGGACTGCCACAGGAGAGGTACCTTGAAGCATTAAAAGCCATCTAGATGAGTATTATGTTCTTGGTATATCAAATAGATAAAAGATAGCTGCAGTCATTTCAGAATCATAGTCAGTATGTTTTATTGCCATTGTCAGAGGAAAAAATTAAACTCAAACGATTTATTGTTTCATGTTTTGCCTTGCTTCGGCATTATGGTGCAATATAAAACAATGAATAATAATATCACTGTGTCTCTCTCTGTAATATCTTTGATACAATAATGCATAAAAATAAGGTAAATAATTTGCATTGATTAGGGGCAGAGGGGTCATGTGCTCTTAGCCATTGATTTGGGGTGTAATAATAGTCCAAGACCAAGTAGCGTGCCGTGGCTTTTATGGGTAGGGAAGCAAACTTGGGGTGGACATCAATATTTAGTCAATAACAATTTCATAACACCAGTTTTTATAAAAACTAAACTGCAAATTAGTAAATGTATTTTTACTGACATTAAATGCATATACAGTGATCCATTTGGAGTCAAAATAGAGAAGCCTAGACCAGTATAGTTTATTAATATTTATTTATATTGGACTGTATTTGATACTCTGTACAAACAGAGCTATTTGTGAGCTGTTTGTTTCTTCACAGATTTGTCCTACTTCTACACCTTATTTATGCAGCTGAGCCTTCAGTACTATTGTTATCTAATGAATTAACTTTATGCATCTAGAAACCATATGAGGCAGCTCTGCAGATGTGTAATCCATTTACTACACAAAATGTACATTCATGAAGAGATACTAACAACAACAGTGCACTGGTCAGACAGGTGCTCTGGTCAGACAGGTGCACTGGTCAGACAGGTTATAATACAGCTTCATATGTCACAAACGTCCCCTTAAACACAGCCCTGCATTAGAACAGCAGTCAGATTCTTCAGTCTTTCCTGAAGAAACATCCTGTATTTCCCTGAAGCGAGGATGGTCCAAAACAGCCACATTATCCTCCACACGTGTAATAGTCCCGCTATTCCACTAATGCTGTCGCTTCATAAACACACAGGTCACAGACGAGATGGGCTCATCACTCCACTGCTCCGTCCAGATCCTCCACTTCACACAAACTAACCCTGACACTAGCTCACTATTTGATTAAATGCCTGTAACTAACATCTAATCATTACACAAGCAAAGCTACAAACAAACCTGTGTACCAAAAACTAAAAAAAATAAAAAACAAAATGAAAAAAATATTCAGGTCAATCACTGCTGTGTACAGCATAGACAACACTTTCATTAAATATACTTTGGGGAAATAAATAATTATTAAAACAGGCCTTACATATATACTTCCATCAGTATCAGCAGACCTTAAGTCTATCTATTTTCATTTTCACACACAGCATAACCTGTTATACATTTTCTAAAATAAGTTGCTTGGATTGGGGGTTGAGCTGCCATACCAAACTAGCACTGGGCGATATGGGAAAAAAACAAATCACTATTTTTTTTCCCCATATTGAATGACCTCGATTTTCGATTCGATCTTCTTCTATCTTATTGAAAACAAAGACAGGGTGTCAGGATCACTAGTTTTTATTTTGTACTGATAAGACCAATAATTCAGGCGAAATCCACATTGAAAGTTTGGAATGAGTTTGTACAATATATTAAACCTAAAAGCATGTGTGTCTTACCACTATAGACAAAAACACATGCACGTGCGATATCTGTGGCTAAATTAGGTCTTAAGTTTCACTCATAAATGGTGAGAAAATAGTTGTTTACTATGCAGCACTTGGATTGTAATGATAAGAAGAGGCAGAGAAGAGAAAAGGTGAGGAGCTGTGGTTGGATCAGAGAGAGGGAGGAGGAGCGGGGGCAGACGGCACTGCACACACAGCAGCAGAGGGAGAGACTGGACTTTTAGACAAATTGTGCAGATTTAAGTAAAACTTGTGATACACGAGAGGAAACAAAGAGACTGTGGCCCTGACTCAGAGCATTCATCTAAACAAGAGAGCGGAGACTCCTCTTCAGTACCACACGCTCTTACTGCAACAGGATTGGCTGTAGACCTGTTGATTAAAATGCGCTTGCCTTATCATCATGATCGACCAAAGTTTAGGTTGCAATCTATCGATCTTTCCATTTTTGGCACAGCCCTAAGTTACGCCTACCATATTCACAGTGCATGAGGAAGATAGCCACCAGTGACTCAGAGAACAGGCCACGCTGGAGACAGTCTGCCCTGATAACAACTATCCTTATTCCTCTATCACCACTCAGAGACTTTGGAAAAAAAAGTTTTGCGGCTAGAGGTGTCTGAGTCAAGATTTTGACAGAAACTATTTAAACATTGGGAACTTTAAAAATACATCCCTTATAGGATATATTTTCAGATTTGACACCGTTTCGGATAACAGCTGTCAAACTATTCTGAAAGTCTGACCACGGTCGGTTGGTCCATAAAACATTTAGGTGAATAGTGGGAAGCATTTAGTGGTCCCTGACAGGCTAGCAGTAGCACAGCAGTAAAATGGCAAATTGTTCTGTACATGAGCTTTTGTTCCAACCATTGAGCCACAAAGACCCACTACATCTTTTATTTAGCATAATATAAAATGGCTAGCTCGCATCAGCAGAGTTTAAAGAAGATATGTGATCAATTTATTTCAATACACCTAATTTTTAAATAGAAACACCACATACATTTAAAGTATTCTCTTCATTACTTAGCACTAATTTGAGTTTGAAGAGGGGGTATTATGCAAAATCGACTTGCAAGCTTTCTATCATGTTATAATGTTGTTTCCTCATCATGTCATCCATGCATGTTTGAGCAATCTAGTGATCTCCAGGGGCTATTCGAAACCTGCTTAAGGTTAAGAGTACAAGGCCTTGTACTAAGCCTTGTACAGGCTCCTGCATGACAATTTTTCATAAATACACATATGCATAATACAAAACAATGCACTACAACTTCACAACCGTGATGCAATGTGCAGTCGTTTCATTCGTGGAATGCACACTGATTGTGTTGAGATAGCACTCTGAACGGGGAGTGACTTAGCATGGGGAGATGATAAGGTAACATGGTGATCTAAATATGGTATTTTTTAACAAGTAATGGCTCATAGAAGTGTCTTTGCGGTTATATCCACATGCCCAACTTTTAATTAGGGTGAATGAATAAACAGAAAAAAATAAATCATTCCAACTGAACGATCACTTAGATGGATATATTTCCCTTAATTGCTGTGACCCTGGAGAAGAATATCAGCTTGCATTTCGTGTCCTACTTCACTTCTCCTTTATTTCCCTTAAATTCCTATAAAGAATGACATGACACTCTCCACTTCTAGCGGTTGCCCTTTGAATTATTCGCTTGATCTCTCACCCCTTTCACATGCAGGGAGTTAATTACGCTACAGCCCGGTAATAAAGAAGATAGATGACACTGGGTTGTACATACGTGACCTGATTCAGTGACAACATGTGAAGGCTCGTAAGGTCAGACCACTAGAATTGATGAAACTGTCATGCTAGCACAGTGAAAAATTCACTTCAGAGGATTGACTTTCCACTGGTCAACAAATGGCAAACTGGTCTCATAGGAAACTAAACTAAAGAAGACATCACTCACATTCTGTTAATGCCATCTGTTAAGCTGAGGACCATGTCTAACACATTCTATAGGCATTTATTGACTTCCAGTAAAAATCATGCTGGAAGTCAATGATATCAATCAGGCCATCTCGTAGCCTAGCCCTACATCCGATCTAAGTGCAGGTTCACCTAAATCATTATGATGCTTCTCGGAACACAACCCATTTGTACTGTACCGTAATTGCAGTAAAAAACAAAAAAAAACAAAAAACAAAACCAAACATGTTTTTCTAGTTTATATGAGCTGAAATATTTCCAAACTGTATCTCGCAGGGGGCTAGCTACAGGGGTCAATTAGTATAATAGCAAAACAGAAGTAATGCAAATCATCACTACAGAATCCTCCTAGTGTTTGTGGTATGAATTGCTAAACCAGAACAGACGCTTTTTGAAACTGAAGAAGGCCAGGGGGTTACTATGTCTCAAAGATTGGTGTCATGTGTTGACAATTTTATTAAATGGGTAACTTAACTCCTAACCTCAACCCTTTAACTAAGCCTGAATCATTCTTAAGTGGTACAGTTAACAGTAATGCTCAATGCAATATATAATGGTAAATGTTTCTATCGCTTTACTGTAGCCATAGACTTTTGCAGCACTGTAGCTGTCCTTTGAATATGGCTGCTCACAAAACTGCTTTCTAGTTATACTATTTTTTTTGTTTTTCATGACGTAATGATGTGCAAGTTATTCGTGTGATGTCTTAGGGCAGGATCAAACAGAGAGATACAGAAAAACTCACATGCAAATGTTAGGCTGGCCTCTCGGCTCACTATGGTCCCAAAGGAGTTGGTGGCGAGGCACTGGTAAGTCCCAGCATCCTGGTCCCTGTTCAAATGGCTGATCCGCAGGTTTCCTCCAGAGAGACTGTAGTGCGATCCAGGTTTGATTTCTGTGCCATTGAGTTTCCACCTGAAGAAAACAGATGTAGAGACATGCACAAT
This sequence comes from Periophthalmodon schlosseri, assembly GCA_000787095.1. Lineage (NCBI taxonomy): Eukaryota > Metazoa > Chordata > Actinopteri > Gobiiformes > Gobiidae > Periophthalmodon > Periophthalmodon schlosseri. Next base: position 10,149 of record KN476930.1, on the reverse strand, counting down.
TTAATAATAACAATAAAAAAAAGTTATGTGCTGTATTTTGACATGTATGTGCCATATAAAGGGATATATAGACATATAAGTTGCCACTGTTAGAAGAGATGGAATATTTTAGCATGTCTGTGTGGTTGGTGGTAGATGAAGAAGCCATATGGACGCATTCTATTTCTAAATAGATTCTAAAATTTCACACAATTGAGGGCGCTGAAAAGATACGTCAAAGAGTGGTTATTGTACTTCTTTAAGGTATTAACTGCTAACACGTAACATATTTAGATCACCATGCTACCTTTTATTGTTTTGAAAATGCTATATTTACAGAAAACAACGTATTGTACCCTTTGCTCTCCACGTCACTCCCCCTTCAGAGCGCTATCACAACACAATCAGCGTTGCTAATAAAACTACTGCATATCGCATCAGGTTGGTCAAGTTGTTTTGTATCATGCTTTTATATATTTATGGAGAATTGTCATGTGGGAGCATGGGTGACATAGGCTTGTGGGTTGAGCATTAGACAGAATCTTATAGCTAACCGTAAGGAAGGTTTGAATAGGGCTCAGGAGAGATTACCACATTACTGAAACATGCATGGATGACATCTAAAACCTCTTTAGACAAGTTTTTGATGAGGGAACGTTATAACATGGTAGAAAGCTAAAAAAAAAAAAAAAAAATCTATTTTGTGTTATACCTCCTCTTTAATGAATAGTGCACCATATTGTGAAGTGACTTTGAGTATCTACAAACAAGAAGAGCAAAGTGAGGCTTGGAGGAGAGCTTTCCCCGGATGCTGGCTGTGATGCCCGAGCTACAGGACACAGAGGAGGGACACTTTTGCCCTGAGGGTTGTTACACACCTCACCCTGACATGGGATCTGCTGACCGTATCTGGCATGTCCTCTTGTTGAGCTGCACTAGGACCTTTGTTTGAGTTTTTCTTTAGTTCTTGTGTTTTGGCTACTCAAAGTGCTTGAATTGTCCCTTGGGATAAACAAGGTTATGTTGATTGATTGGCACAAAAACATTGTATAAGAAAGGTGCATTATTGTATCATCATTTGCACATTTCAGTGTTGTAATCATGCCCTGCAGCTTGGTGTTAATCCAAGCAGGTGTGAGCCACAGTAGTTCCAAGGACTCGACTCTCTCAGAATAGATAGCACTGCGGACCATCCATCTTTGCTGGCCCCAGTCACTACACATAAAAACACTGCTTAATCATCTGGGTGCCACAATTAAAACAAATGATTCTAACCTTACCTCCGCTCTTGTTCTCATTCGAGTCTGCTCCACACCATTATATCTAATCATCAAAGGGTATTATACACATGAATTGCTCTCTAAAATAAGTACTTATATAGTCCAAAGACAGTATCACTTTCAGTTTTTAAAATTAAGACCAAATTATTAAAACATAGAAAAAAAGTATAAGCTTGAGAGAATCATCATAGGAGTACCATGTTTTTGTACCATGTTTTTGTGAAATTGGTTGTTGCTGATGGCGTTCAGTGAATGGTACATCATGGGAAAAACAGCAAAACCACACACCTGCAATACATCTACTACATCAGATGCAGTGCAGTTTGTAGCTTAGAAGGTTCAAACTCTTTACACTTATACATTACCTTATTCCATGTTTATTAATGGAAACTCTGCTATTGACTTTTGTTATGCATTTATGACATTTTATGACATTTATAATCACAACTGTACCTGGGTTGCCAGTGCCTTAACTGGCAAGAGGACACATGCAAGTTTTCCTCATTCTCAGTGTTGACCTTATTCTGGCCGTCCACTTTTGCTTCTAAATGCTATTAAACATAGCTGTCTTTGTGTTGGTGTTTCTGGTTATGCGAGAATCCCATTCATTTTAATGGAGAATTTGAGAGGCTGATTTGTTTAAAATGTTCAGTGTTCATGTGCACCAACAAGCCAACAATTTACCAATTCTCTGGGAGGCTTTAAAACGGCTTTGTAGTCCGTATAGAACTTATTTGCTATCAAGATCAGCAACCCCAAGCAAAATAATACAACTTGAATTATGATGGCAAATTCACTCATGGGAACTGCAACTGTAGAGGCACTGATTAATGATTGGATGCAGGTACTGGGGTTTAGGTAGTGAGGATTCAGACCAGACCATATCTGGGAACACATAGGTCATGTTTATGTGGTATGCCTCTACCACAAAGACGCCATTGCACTCAGGTACACTTAAGTGGTCTTCTGTTTCCAATACAGTCAAGAAACATATTTAGCTCCTAGCCTAATTCAGACAGAAAGGGGTATTTCTGCTTCATTTTGAGACTGTATGCCAAAGCAAATTGGATTAAGGCCCAATGAATGGAATCCACTGCTGTAGATAATTTACTTATTTTGTTGGCAAGTTCCGCTGTGTTAGCTGCTGTGTCCGCAGCAGGAGCCCCACATTAAACCACAGAAGGAGAAGTAGGAGGTGATGACATACAAACAAATGTCAGACCGTGGTTCTAGACTTGCCCACTCTCTTTCTGAAGAAAGTTAGAGGCCGGGCACTGCAGTGGTCGCAAAGTGCTTCTTTAGATTTGTGCTTTTAATAGACCCACTATGGCATTTCATGGCCCTTCGAGAATTCAGTTAGAAGCAAATAAGTGCACCCTCTCCAGAGTCTTATTACTACACACAACAGACACTGACCTGACGGGGCTGCAGTCGTCACATTCTCATGGATTCATCTTCTGGAGGGTGGGACAGATCAAAATCTAATGTTTAAAGGTACACTATGTAACTTTTTTAAGTGGAGGGTCTGCTACCTGCTTGTCTTCATGAAGATGTTTTTGCTTTGTCCAGAATGTTTCACAGTTTGGCATTAAATGTGTATATCTTGCATTTATTCAATTACAGATGTTTTTATTACTCAGCTTTGAAAAATATGCATTCTTACTGTAAGCAGGGACACATCTCCACTGGTCTGGCCTGTAACTTCACCTCTAAGTTTAATGCCATACTGTGGAATATTTTAAGCACAAGCACAATCACTGTCAGTATCCACTCCATCTTTCAATGGTGCAGGGGCAACGCATCAGGGACAGATGGTTGTAGCTTCAGGAAGGGCTATTTTTTCTTATATTTTTGCTGGTATTTATGGTGTTGTGTCCTTATCAAAAATATACCCAGAGATGTTTTTATTTACTTCAATCCTCAAAGTTATTCATCCAAAAAGTCTCAATATCTTTAACAATCCCAGTAAAAGGAACAGAACATGGTCTAAGATAGGGACTACATGAGAAATTAGGTATAATCTAACACAAAATCAGATCCAAACAAGGTCTAAATAAATAGTAGATTCTTTTCATATTTTAGAGCCAAAAATGACCTCAGACTGTCACAAATGCAGATGGCCAGGACTGGCAGGGAGCACGTTTCCAAGGGGCTGTGTTGTACTTTTGTCTCCAGAAATGGAAGCTATCAAATATGGACGCAGCCCCTTTCATGGCTGTAATTGCTCAGACAGCCCCTACATTGTGTCTTCCGAGAAGATGGCTTAATCGTGTGACAGCTTGAAAACCAAATGTAGCAAAACACTTTCTCTGTCACTCATTTGGTAGTTATTCCTTGTTTTGGTTGTTGAGGCATTAGACAGGAGAAGTGTTTGGACCCGTTTTAAAGTGAGTAATCATGTTCCCAGTTCAAGAAAGATTTACTTAGCTTGATATATTTATGTGTGCCCATGTTGAGCACAAACAGTGTAGTGATAGTTACAATACAAACTGTGCTAAATAAAGATGTTGGCCAACCAGATGCGCAATCTGTCTTCAGTTACAAATTGAAAGCTCTTTGACAACTTCTGCCACTCATAGCCATTAGATATTAATATTTAGACTACTGAGTGACAGATATTTGCAAATTGGTGAAATGTGAGTGCTGCCTAACTACAGGGGAATTGGAAGCAGCGTGGGCTAAGTGCATTTTGAGTCCCATAAACATGTCAGAGCAGTGTTATCGAAATTAAGACAGCAGAGAAACTGATTAGAGCCAACACATGTAGACATGATTATTTAATAATTGTATTTACAGTGATTTATGCAGGCAAGTCGAGAACAGCAGTAGCATTTGTTAGGCACATGCTTTATGTAATCATGGAACAGGCCGTGCACACAACAACTTAATACAACACCATCTGGTTCTCTGATACATATCCCTAATCGTCTTAATACTCTAAACAATTACAATGAATCTGTTGTTACTGTGTGTGTGTGTGTGTGTGTGTTCTTTCATTTTTCTTTATCTTTTAAATACAAAAACTCCCAAAAATAGTAGATGCCTTTATTTTAATACAATTACAGTGTATGACAGATTTTCATATTTTTTCTATAGTATCAGTTGTAAATATTTATCAAATCAATTGGCAGTTTGAAAAAAAATTGAAAAGAAGAAATGCAGGAAGTAGCGCTAAAACTGAATGGAATACCTCTGTCCAACCAATGTCATCAACACCAAAGAATCCATCCAAATTGCATGAATTTTTGTGCAGAGGTATTGTCTTTTTACTAGTCTAATCGTAACTATTGTGCAAATTACACAGATGTTGGCCCTTGTTTACAGTATGGTTGCTAGGTAACGGTTATGGCCGCCTGTAGTACCTCTACGTATGTCATATCTGTTGCCCATGTCCAACCACAAAATAAAATTATGAACTTCACAATAAAAATGTTTTAATTATAAGTATGTTAACTATGTTTGAGTGACATGAGTAGTTTAACCTGTCAAATGCAAGGTCACCAGATCTACTTTTCTTTTCAAAGTGTAGCAGAACTTTGCATTTTTGAGTTTTCAGACAGATTTGGAGAAACTTCAATGAAGATGGATGTAATGTCAAATGAACAATGCTGCTTTGGGACACAGCAGACTGGCGGAGTATGATGGTGCATCGGCCTCTCACCTGTACAGAGGCGGGGGGCTGGCTTGGGCTTCACAGCTGAATACCACCTCCCTGTTCTTCTCCACGTTTTCCACAGGGTACACAATACTGCCGGGCTGCTTGGAGAACACAGGGCTCTGCAGGACCCCCATCTCTGTAAGGACAACAAAATGAGCATTTAATTGATATCAGGAGTATGAGGAGTAGGCTGGTACGAAATCAAAATATTATACGGCAATATATTGTTATAGACTTCCTGGCGTTATGCGTAACGATATGAGATGCTGCATCGTGATATGTTTAAACAATGCTAATTCATTATAAATTGTCCAATTACACTTAACTATTTGCTGAATAGTGCATTAAGGCAGAATCTGAGGAGCTGCAAAAGTTAATTATGTTCTGATATTAAGGGTATTGTGACCATGAAACTCCAATGAGTTCTGTATAATAATAACATTGATTTATGTATTGTGAAATGTATTGGCAAGGCAAGGCAAGGCAAGCTTATTTGTAAAGCACAATTTGTACACAAAGTAATTCAATGTGCCTTACTTACAGACATTAAAATCACAAACAAACAAATCAAAACATAAATAATCATCGTAATATTAACATTAAAAAAGAAGAGTGCAGAATAAAAACCTTTCAGTCTTATGCACAGCTAAACAGAACCGTTTTGAGCCTGGATTTAAACATTGGACTTAAACAGATAAGTAGTGGCCTGTCTCACATTTTCAGGAAGACTGTCCCAGGTTTTAGCTGCATAAAACTGAAACATTGATTATTGTATTGTAGACCTTGTATCAGGAATTTGTATTGTATTGTATTGTGAGGTACTTGGCAATAGCCAGCCCTAATGTAGTGACAATGCACATGCTCTCTCACACTCTCTCTCACAGTGAGGTACTTGGCAATAGCCATGCCCACTGACACTCCCACTCACATGCTCTCTCACACTCTCTCTCACACTCTCTCTCACACTCTCTCTCACACTCTCTCTCACACTCTCTCACACTCTCTCACACTCTCTCACACTCTATATATATATATATATATTCTGCAGATTTAATAATATTGGCAGATTTCTTCTTCTTTTTTTCATTATTATACAAGCCTTGGTTCATCACAAAAATTTGCTTGAGTAAAACTCTGGATAACTATTATGATTGGGTTTGTTGGGTTTTACACTACTGGGTAAGAAACAATTGTAAATTTGTTTTGCTCAATTTCAAGTAATTGTTTACGTATTAATTGGATAATTTTACGTTCCTCAAATGTGTTTCTTCCACCTCTGATAAAACAAGACAGAAAAGCAGCACGCGTTGGAGCCTGCCTGTCACCTCCCACTACAATCGGCAAGATGGATTCCACAGCAGCCGTGTCTCTTACTGCTGTTTAGGAGCTGGTAATCGTACCTACAGCCCAACGTATGTCCGACAAGCGCCTGCTAAATTGTCCTCATTTGTTTTTGTCAGTGGGCTTTTCCTGCCGTATTTATTTATTGGCCTGTCAGAGTATGGTGTCTGACATGGGGGTAATAAGTTGGTTTCATGTGATTACAGCTCTTTGTTCAAACTGCCACAGCTCCGGTCTCAGTTTCTTCATCAAAGTGATCATTACCAGAGCCAATCTTCACTGAGCACTCATTTAAAGAATTAGAGGAGCATAGAGTTTTGGCGAAGAGAAAATAATCACTCTTTTTACAATTTGCAAAAGAATTGTAGCATAAAGGGAAGACAGAAATATCTGTATTTGTGTTAGTTATTAGCTCACTCACTTATAAACATAACTGATGACATAATATTCAGATAACGTCACAGTACTAAGATTACACCCTTGATTTTGAAACTAAGAAAAAATGCTCTATACTCAAAACAGTGATTAGCGAAATTAAAACATATTTTTTTCAGAAGAGACGACAATTCATATTTCAACACAGAATAATAGTAGTTCATATTACAATGTAGTACTGTAGTAAACCTGCTATAGATACATTTTAAGCTAAAAAGACTATTAAAAGAAGGTCAAATATTATCTGACTTTTTCAGTATATTTGTCTAAATCTATAAAATTTCTAGACTAGTCTTCATATTGATTATCTAGGTATCGATTTTTTTAACAATCTGGTGTCAAAAAAAATGACAACCCCATGTTTGAAACAGCACAATGGCTGACTGCTTAACACTCTCGCCTCACAGCAAAAATGTTTCTGGGTTTGACTCCCGGGTCACAGACTTTCCTATGTGGAGCTTCCATGTTCCTCCCTGTGTTTGGGACGTCTGGTGTGGCACAGGAAAGATGGGTCAAATTCAGAGGACAAATAAAGTGTCTAACGGAAAAATAAAGTGTACCTGTACCTGTAAGTGTTCTTTTTTTTTTTCTTTTACAAAATTCCAAGGCAATTAGAGTCAATATGTGGGTCGACATATGGCTTGACAAAGTGCTTTACAATCTAAAGCCCTATAGTAAAGTGCCATTCTGTAATTGACCTTTGAGTGTGGCTTTAGAACTGAGAGGTTTTATTTAGAAAGAAAAGGTGAACCTGAATAGTTTCTCTTGATCTCCCATGGCTTCAACTATAAAATGCAGGTTTTTGAACGGCACACCTGGTGACTGCTCAAGCCTCACACTAAGCTTCACAAAACCCCAAATAGCAGGGGAAATTCATTCTCAAAAGTAAATACAGTCACAACATTCTATCAACATAAAAGCACGTGAAACATTTGTGTAAACACCACGTCACACTAAATACATTAAAGATGCATTATGTAACTTTTCTGATGGAGGGTCACTTCTTTACCTTGAATATTATTGTTGTGTTTTGAACAAAACATCTGCAATTGATTAAATGCAAGATAGATAAGTTTAATGCCACACTGTGACAATTTGGGGGAAAGCAATAACATCTCCATGGAGACAAGCAGGTCCACCAGGAGTTTTGATGGTAACAATAGACCAAATTGTGCATGTCATTACACTACAATAAACCTCTTAAAGTCACAACAACTCACACAAGAAATGTCTTTTCGTTTAATATGCACAGGTGTTGGGCAAAGGGTAGAGTCGGATCGTTACTCTTTCTCCATGAACCACTTGATCTTTTTATACATTCATACATTAACTGATGTTTTATTTTAAATTGCTCAAAAATACATCAGAAAAAAGCATTAATGTCTGAGTTTATAGTATGCTGTACACTGTGACACAAGTGGTATCTTATCTATCATCACATAACTGAAGAAACCCACCGCTGCTGTCAAAACAATAGTAATCATATCTGACTATATATTTGTTGTTCTGCCTGTTGTATCTGAGTGTAAAATATAGCACGAAATCCAGACCTGGTGAATCTATACATTATGTTTATGGGGCAAAACTGAACAATAGGATGGATTGTTTACTGCTACACTGACACAAATCCTCCAGCATATAGAAATAGCTGCTACTTATTTTGGTTTCACCCTACACAAAGTCAGTGTTGTGAAGAAAAGATCAGCACTGATGTGGTGACATACACAGGTTAATGTATTATTCAGTGAAATACAGTGAGCAATTCAAAATCCACACCTCCCAACAGCAGCCAGTCAGGGGGAGAAATACACACACTCGTACTACTGCGAGTGTGTACAATTTGTTTAAGGCAATTTAAGCAAAGGTATTGTAATAAAGACCAGTACATAGAAATCTTTACCTCTGAACTATTTTCACTGACAGACATGGCAAACCAACACTTTTCTTTTCTGTTCAGATCACATAGAATCACAGCAAGATTTGTGATGGGCCTTACACTCTTGAAAATGTCTGACCTCGGAAGCTAAGCAAGGTACTGAGATGGGTGACCGCTGAATACCAGGTGCCATAGTAAAGCCACTAATGGCTCAGTGGTTTAAAAGCTTGTCCTCTAACCCGAAAGTCGGCAGATAGATTCCCGCTCAGACCCCTGCATACTGTTGTTGTGTCCTTGGGCAAGACACTTGACCCACATTGCATTTGTATGAATTTGGTGATTGGTGGTATCTTCAAAGGCTCTATAGAAATCCAAAGCATAATCATCATTATCATGTTGTGCTGCCTATTTTGTTTATCAAGACACTGGACCAGTGTTGTATGGCTAGAAGAGTTCAGATAACATCGAAACCAATACATATATTTTTTGCAACAGAATACATTTCAAAAGTTAAAAAAGTCAATCTTTGAACAATCCAGAGAACAAATTCACTATTGTTCCTATTGGACATAATGCTTTTGCAAACTTAAGCTTAGCACATCTACATCTGCCTTTGAATAGTTTACTTTCAAACACTCAGATGTAAAGGTGGTAAAGTGGGAAATGAGGCATGACAAAAGCTATGGAGCAGACTAGTGAATAATGTAGCTCTAATAGGCTCTAGTTAGAGCATTAGGCCCTGTCTGTCACAATCAGAGGACGCGCTTTGGGAGAGGACGCACCCAACATCAATCATATGTTATTTCATCGATGATGAATATCTCCTAAGTCGTGAATCAACAGTTCATTCATAGTGTCCAGACAACAGCAAACACTGCCTTTGATTAGAACGCAGATGGATGAATGCAAGATTCATATCGGACCAAATGTCTGACTGAAATGACTTAACAAAAAAGATACTTACAGCAAGTAAGCAAGAGTACAAATCTTTTTTTTTTTTTCTTTTAGTTGAAAAAACCAAAAATAAATAAACTAATAGTCAAAATGTATATGGAAACAATGAAAATGCACTAGGATAGGTGATGTAGCAAAATTTTAAACCAATACATGGGCCATAATTTCGAGCTGTATTTGCAGAACGTAATGCCGCACTTTGCAAACCACTGATCATCCCAATTACAATGCTTGTCTATCAGAAATTTACCTGTAAATGTCTAGGTTGAGGTTCTAGGTTGGCACAAAATGGACTGGAAATGTCACCTGACAACCATGTTTGGAAGATTACACTGCAAATTCCTTTTCATGTCTAATCATCTTGTTGCCATAGACTGTATACATAAATGGACATGGCTAACCTGCTAGCTGCCGCGTCCCAAATAGGAAATGAGCATGAGAGCACTTCCGGCTCCATTGAGTCTGGCTCCAATTCACTTTACATTGGAAAACTGACGCCCCTCTCTCTGTAACTACTGCTATCAGGCTCGTCATTTTTGGTTTTAAAATGTTCGTATTAACCCGCTCTGCATGATTCTGGTGTATTTATTTCACTATTCTGTCCATAATTCAAGATATGAACATTA
>JACM01023495.1:0-14559 GCA_000787095.1 Periophthalmodon schlosseri | reverse complement strand
CCTGTGTTATCATTTTTGTGTCTCCTTGGAACAACTGCAGGCCTATTAAATGTTACATACTCATCGAGTCATAAGGCATGACGTGATTTCCAGTAATTTGCCCCACGCACATACCAAGGGCTTTTCTATCAGATCTGAAAACATGAAAAACCAAACAGAGAAGCAGGAGTGTGCTGGACTGGTTAAACATCTGTCATGTTCATTTAGCGGAACTATCCTGAGGTATGATCTTGCAAATGTGGCAAGTTGAGGTACACTTACAGAATTATTTAAATGTAGCTGTAAACAGAAAGATAACACTGGACTATCACAGCCCAGGACTATACTAAAAAAGGCAAATGGATTTGTTGTTGACAGAGACAATAGACAAACTAACCCTAAGTGTTCATAAAAAGGCAAGGCAGCGGGGCCAGCAGCTTGTCTCAACCCTTAAATAAAATTTGTCAAGCTTTAGCGTAAAGACAGAGGGCATAGACCAGAACAGGCCACAAATGCTGTTTAATGTTAATCTACCGCTGAGGAACTGCTGCGTGCCCATGACAAGCAGCCAACCTGGCTAGTTCAGCCAGTCACACACACAAACCACAGAAGAACTTATCAAGATGAGTGTGGTGAGCCCAACCCAAGGTGGAAGTGCGAGAGGCAGAAACTAGATGGGCACCAGACGCACACAAGTTCACGAAACTCAGCTGTAAGTTGGTTGGCCGCTAGCTCAGATGCCAGTTTTACACACTCAACAATGACAATAGGCTCTGACCTAAATGTGGCTGATGGGTTGGTACCAGCTGACGCCCTCTGGATTATTCATAATTTGCAGGATAATGCTAACGGCTATAGGAAAAAAATACAGGGGACTGGTTCTGGTGTAGCCGAGTTGCTAAGTGGATGATGGCATTAGCATCGAACACCACGTCTAATAAATATATGTCTATGGTAAGACAGCTCTAAGCAAAGGTAGATACAGGTGGGACCATAATAAGATGTTAGTGATGCTAGTAGACATCTTGAAGCAAGAAAGGAAAAACAAGCATCCACCAAAAAAACAAACCAGCCCACAGGACCATTGCATTTGCAAAGGCCAAAGGACAAAGGCCATTTAGCCAAGGTGAGGGGGGCGCTGCTCCAGTTAGGGTCTACTACTTTAGATCCTGTGATGAATGAAACCTCTCCTCTGAGCCACTGCTACACTGAAAACCACAAAATACAGCATCTTTAGTCACAGTAGTTTGCTTTTAATTCATCATTTAAACATGTAGATGTTGTTATCATGTTGTCATCACTTCTGTTAGGTTAGAAACACTTTGCAGCACATGTCCCAAATGCCTTTTTATTCCAGTTCATCTGCCCATTTGCGCCCAGTATTTCAGGCAGAACTCACAGAACATTATATAAATTATGTAGAAAATGTCTTTTTGCCCGACCCAGTTTGACTTACGGCCAAAGCAGCCAATCAATGCTCAGAGCAGGTGAGGCACAGAGCAGAGGGCCGTGGGCCACTGGGGCTGTGTGGCGTGCACAGAGCGCACCTGGGCCGCATACTCTCTAAACACTGTGACTCTCCCAATTAGCCAGCACGCTAATTGTGTATATCTGTTATTCTAGTTTGAATATTTTCAGGGGATGGGTGGGGGGGCAAGTGAGGTCTTGGTAGGGAGGTCTTAAGTCCCCCCTTGGATCCCTGATTTCTGCACTGCGGGCACCCACTGCCCCTGACCTGACCATAGTGGATTGAGGGAGTGTGATGTCACCCATGGTTCCAGTCAATTGAAGTCAGTTGAGGCTAACAGTTATAGTGTGTATAGTGGTGGGTCATATGCAAATTTCCCTGTGGGGACTATAAATGCAAATGTGTAGGACCCAGGTGGAAATCATTAAACACATCAGTGATAAACCGGGCACACTGTGAAAAAACAAATGTAAGCAGCTCTTAGAAAGGAGGCCATATTCTGTTATCTTGTGTGTGCTGACTGTGCCACAGTTGAGTGACAGGCGCTGCAGATGAGGCTGATAGCGGCTCTGAATGGAGAGATAAAATAAGAACAATAAGCAAACAAACTCGTCTGTGTGTTAGTCAAAACAATACCATGGTGACGCACCTACAATAGAGAGCTTTAGGCCCCAGACACACTTCATGCTTTGAACCTTGCAAAACCACAACCACAACTTTTGTCAGCCCTCAGGCCTCCTGCTAAATTGGCCCGAATGATCATTGGCTATAGTTTTTACAGCCAAATTAATCCTACTACTATAACAGCAAAAATAACATATTGCATTGTAATAAGATCTAAAATGAATGGTCCATGCCTTATATAAGGTTCAGTATCTGTGGCCCTCCACTTCCCGTATACTTTAATACCCTCAGTGAAAAAAGTTTGGACACCTGATTTAACAGAACTGTATGCAGTCTGTGCTCTTATTGTTTAAAAGAGGTACTACAACTGAACTATACTTGCCAGGGCCTTAACCTGCAGAGGACACATATAAGTGTGTCTCATTCTCAGTATATGGTCAGGCCTCATGTGAAAGAACCTCCAGAATTCACTCACTGAGCTGCAGAGGCTGCACTAGCACTGATTCATGATTGGCTGCAGGTGCTGGGGTTTAGATGGTGACCATTCAGATCAGAGAGAGTTCTTTTTCATTTAAACCTGAAACTGTATTTCAGCATTGAAACTGGCGACCCAAATGAGAGACGTGTGAGGCTCATTCTGCTCTCTGATTGGATAATCGTCTTACTAAAGAACTAAAACACTAAATTGTGTCATAAACACCATGACCATCATGTCCAGTGTTTTTGACATTAAGAATAAATCAGGATTACAAATGTTATTAGTAAAAGTAATATTTGATTTAAATGTTTACCTTGTATCTGGGGACACAGGTAGGTCAAGTTTATTAAATTTAAAATCAAAATCGTACATATGGGGCCTTTAAAGAAGACTTATAACCCATGTTATGATAGTTTCTCCTTATCATTAACGTGAACATCTGGAAGTTTAGAGAGAGAGTGTTTTTTAAAGTAGCTGCTCTAGCTCTTCCCTCGTTCACTCCCCTCCCTTTTTGAGTGGATTGCTCCTGCTCTTTGGACAGGACCATTTAGCGGCTACTAACTACTATTTATACTAACTACTATCAAACGCTATCATTTCTGGATAGGCTTTTTCTTTTATTGAGTTGTTTTAGATCAGCGCTGCAATTTCAAATGTCCAGAATGTAATATAATGATCCACATGTTTCAGACAAAAGGATGTCTTCATGTAATGGTCCAGATTATGGCATTAAACTTATCTATCTCCATGGAGACAAGAAGATGCGTTACCTTCTTACATCACCAGGCCAAGGTACCTTGGCCTGGTGACAGAACTGGAGAGGGTGTGTTCACTCTTGATCTGACTAAAGCAAACTCGCATTTCCTGCTAAGAACACTGTTCGTGGAGATGTCAACGCCAAACCAAACCAGATTCACACCAAACCAATTGCAGACAGCCTGACAGTGTATAATCATGCATTTCACATGTGCTAAACTAAACTATGTTACTTTCCAAATTGTTAGTTACCATCTGCTGAATCAATCTCCATTGTCCTTTTCATCGGATGCACTATCCTCTCTGGATGAGTGGTACTGCGCCCTCACTTCTACAGGGTCCCTCACAGTTCAGTTTGCTATATAACTCATGTGAACATGAAACTGAGAGATGACATCATGAGAGCTGGTACAGTCTGGTCCTTCAGACCAAGTGTGAATACACCCATAAGAATGCTGGTTTTTCTAGGTGTTTCCAGCAATGAAAAAATACCTGTAATTACCATAATTACAGTACATGCAAAATTAATAATTGTAATGGCACACAATGAAATGTTCCAGGAAAACAATATTGTTTCCATGGAGCCAATTAATAATTTATTAAAAAATAAAGTTTATAAAAGCCAGTCTCTTTAGCCTCTTTTCCAGGGGCACTAGGGACCTTGGAGGGGGTCAGTTTAGTGTCCATGCCTCCACACTCCGGGCCCTGGGGCGGGGCTCTGCTAGATTAGACATCACCAAACATCAATAATTATTTCTTAATAAATAAAGTCAAAATCGTACTTGAATTATACTTTTTAATCATAAGGCTGATCTTAGCCATTCTGAAATAGACCTTTAGAAATTCCAAGTTTTTGGCGCTGTGAGACGTGGCTAAAGCTAGAGTGAACACTAAACTTCAGCTTTTTCTGCTTTTATTTCACTTGTGCCACGTTTCAGCGTCTCTTTATGTAATGCACGGGGTTTAATGTCAGATGTATTATGCACTGGATATATCATAGTTTTGATCTTTACGCGAGTGCCGTGCATCTATAAACAAGATAAACAACTGTTGCTAACTTGCTGGCTTTGTTTTGCGAAGCATTTCGGCTCAACATATAAGTCACATCACTGGAAATATGTTGGTTTATCACAAAATCAAGTCAGCGTTTAATGACAGATTATTATTTTATGTATTTTATTTTATATATATCTGCAGCTCATTGTCAGGACAGATGCTTTTTTCAGTGTTTTTCAGTGCAATAAAAACATCCAAATAGAAAAAAAGCTTTTATTTTTTGTCTATTTTTGGGCTAAAAAGTTACACTGTGGGGCTTTAATTTACAGGGCTGGGTTTTAACATGTAACTTTGTAATGACATCACTGCCTCAAATCTATTCTGGTATGGTAATCTGCAGAACTCACATCAGTTCTGAAAATCATTTTGCAGTTTTTACTCCTTACTTAGTTACAAAAATGGAGCCCTTCATAACAACAGAAATAATACAACACAATGTACAGACAGTCACTTGTAGCATCACCTTTTTGTCTAAGATTTTAGAGAAGGTCACATATGACCTACTGCAGGTTTACCTTAATCTGAATGAAATTGATGAAAAATTCCAATCCCAGCACAGCACGGAAACAGCTCTTTTAAAAGTTCTTTATGACCTGCTTTTTAAATGTAGACTTTGGGAAATCCACAGTTCTTTTGCTTTTATACTTATCAGCTGACACAGTGGATCACAGCATCATTCTGTCCCGCCTGAAGACACAGGGGCATTAAGAGAACACAGGGGGCATTAAGGGAGACACGGGCATTAAGGGAGACACGGGCATTAAGGGAGACACGGGCATTAAGGGAGACACGGGCTTTAAGGGAGACACGGGCATTAAGGGAGACACGGGCTTTAAGGGAGACACGGGCATTAAGGGAGACACGGGCTTTAAGGGAGACACGGGCATTAAGGGAGACACGGGCTTTAAGGGAGACACGGGCATTAAGGGAGACACGGGCTTTAAGGGAGACACGGGCATTAAGGGAGACACGGGCTTTAAGGGAGACACGGGCTTTAAGGGAGACACGGGCATTAAGGGAGACACGGGCTTTAAGGGAGACACGGGCTTTAAGGGAGACACGGGCATTAAGGGTACTGCACTCTGTTGGTTTGGATCCTCTCTGTCAGACAGGATGTGTTTTATTGTTCTTTTCCTATGTATCATATTATCTGTATTTTTTTTGTTGTTGACTTTAACGTGAAACACTTTGGTCAGCTGAAGTTGTTTTTAAATGTATTATATAAATGAAGTGTAATTTAACTGTTTCATACTGCCCTGTTATTAAAGGTGGAGTGCTTATTTAATGAGCTTGCCTGATCACATATTTTGTATATTATGGTTAGATTATCTTTGGCCCGGTGCCCACAGGCACATCTCATGCTGTGCCGCACGTTCTTCCTCTAAGATGCAGACCGGAAAAGGAATATAGATCAGAAAAAGTCCAGAACAGTGACATAAGGACTGTATAAATACTCCTCCTTTCATCAGGAGATATCAGAAACTGGACCTTCATCAGGAGATATCAGACACTGGACCTTCTGCAGAACAACAGCGGAGGTGAGACCACAACTTATTAACTCATATTTACTTATTTACATATTCCCTTAAAGCCCCAGTACGTAACTTTTTAGCCAAAAAATGAACTGAAGTAAAAGCATGTTTTTTTTCCTTTTTCTTTTTCTTTTTATTGTAAAAACAACTTATTTGTCCAGGAGGAGGGCCTGCACCTGCTTATTTCCATGGAAATGTTATTCTTTTGGCTATAATATTCCACTATATGGCATAAAACTTATTTGTCTCCATGGACAATGTTCCAAAGTTTTAACTTTATATTTCCATGGAACCATGCAGGTGACATGCCACCTCAAGAAAGTTACATCTTGCTGCTTTAATATTATTTGAATATTGTGAAACTGATGCTCTTCCACACATTCTGACCTGTGTTCTTGTGTTGTGCAGATGAGGCTGTGTGTGAGTGTGGTCGCCCTGGCAGTGCTGCTGTGTGTGCAGTGGCAGGTGCAGGCAGGTGAGTCCACACTTTATTCACTATATACTGTAGGTTACATCCACATCATTCCACAGTCGGATGAGGGACAGGGGCCTATGTTAATCTATGAGCAGTTCTGTTGTTGAGAGAAATATCCAAACGGTAAATCCACAATTGTATCTTTTTATGGCACAAGCTGGATCTTTGCCATATTAAACATTGTCTTAAAAGTTCATTTGAGCTGACAGAGAAGACGCACCAGTTTTAGCTTCATGTGAATAGTCCAAGTAACTACAGTGATATTATATCATCTAGATACACAGTGGCTAGTACTCAGTTACATTCACTCAGTTACATTTACTTGTGTAACTTTTTAATGAAATTAAAAGCACTGTCAGAAAAGTGCTTTTCAAAGTACTTTTCTGACAGCATACCTTTAATCCTACTTGAGTAATATTTTGATTGAAGTAACAGTACTCTTACTTGAGTAAAAGTGTTGGTTCCTCTTCCCTCTGTGAGTAAATGGCTAACGCTTTATGTCAACAATATGAAATGATTTGAACATCTGTGTTTCTTGCACCACTCCTTCAGATATGATTTATTTAGTCTATTTTTGTCTATCCTTTGAAAATACCAAATTTGATGTATTATTTTATGTTTTGTCCTTCACATTACATTAACTTAAAATTAAAAATCAGATGTTACGTTCTGACAGTTACTCTTAAGGTTACTCTTACTTGAGTAGTATTTTTCCCAAATACTTTTTACTCTTACTTGAGTAATTTCTTGAGTAATATTTGTGTGCAATTTTTGGTTACTCTACCCACCTATCTATAACTTTACTGCAAATGGTAATCAGGGGTTGATGTTTATAATGGCAAAAGAAAAATGAAATTCTATCAATGGACAAAAGTTTTCGAGTGAAGACTTTTGGCGGCTCATCCGAGCGGCTTCTTCAATTTTGGTCAGGTCACTGGTGGACACTGCTTTCAGATAGATATAAGGCAGTGTTCTTTTACTCTGAAGGATTACACAGACGTTTATGCCGTTTGTAACAGCTGATATTTGGTGCGTCCCACATCTAAATGGTGTTGACACGTCTTTGTTCCAGAGCTGAGCCGCAGTGAGATCCAGAGGGCTGTGAGAGCTGCTAAAGTCAGTGTGGACTCAGCCTACGAGTACTCCAGGAGGGAGTGAGTACTAGTACTTTGTTGCTTTACTTTGGGTTACTTTTAATAGGGATACTGTTTACTCCTTCACAGTTGCAAAATAGTGAAGTAATATTTTTTTATGTTTTTTTTTTTGTCTCTAGAAGTGGGATTTATTTATTTATTTTTTATGTCATACATATTGCCAATATTTTGTGCACAGATCATATTGGAAAGACAAAAATGTTGTCTACAGAGTGCACTGCTCTACATTATAAAAGTATATCAAGGCAAAACTATATCAGTCATTTTGCTACTAACCAATAAGAGGACTTTCAGTGCAGCGCCCCCTAGCTATTCACACCTAGCTTAAGATTTGTCATTTAGTCATGTGGCTACATTTAATTTCCCTCTTTGTGCCCTCTGCTGGTTTTTGGTAAACCTAGTCACAAGGTTTCTTGTAAATGAAAGTGGAACTACACACCTAAACTCCGCCCACAACCATATTTCAGAGCTGATAAACTGGACAGTACCTGTGGACTAAACAAAAGAGTGAGGAGGGGAGGAGGGGAGGAGGGGCGGGGTCTGAACACTTCTAACTCTGCCCCTGCAGTCAGGTGATCGCAATCAGAAACATCTGGCTGTAATCAGAGCAGTCCTGTGTTATTGCTGTGTTATTACTGTGTTATTGCTGTGTTATTATGGTTCAGACCTGGACGACTGAGGGATTACATGGACAGTCATGTGTTTTGTCACCAAGCACTTAAAATTGCAGCAATCACCAGAGGTTGAAGAAGTACGCAATTGTGTTACTTAAATAAAAGTAAAAGCAAAAGAAATACTTAAGTAAAAGTATCTTATGAAAAAAAAAATACTTAAGTAAAAGTAAAAGTACCTGTTTCAAAATGTACTTTAAGAGTAAAAAGTTACTATAAATATTTTGTGTAGATTTTGAGATGTAATAAAGCTTCAAATGTAGTGATTTTGATAAAGATTTGTGCTGAATTTGTTCAATAGGAAATAATTGAATCAATCGTTTATTTTTTTAGCTGTTTTTATTTGTATATTTTTGCTCAAACTATGAACATGTTAAAAATAAACCCTCAGCCTTTTCAGCAGGTCTCAATCAATAATAAAAAAAGTACAGCCACCTCCTCTCAAATGTAGTGAAGTAACAGTAAAAGGTATCCACTTTAAAATGTACTTAAGTGAACTACAGATGCCTAAAATTTATACCTAAGTACAGTACTTTACTACTTTTACTTTGTTACCTTCCACCACTAGCAACCACTGGAGCCAGGTCACACAAAAAAACTGATTTGGTGTTTAGTTCCACTTTAAATTCTTAAGCCTGTCCAAACCTGAGTACCACCCTGACCCCTCCAACCTCCGTGTAGGAGCCTGTCTCGGGTGAGGAGGGACGCGGCCTCCCCTGCAGACATCCTGAGGCTGTTGAAGCAGCCAGTGGGACAGACTCGGGCAGCCAGTGGGACAGACTCGAGAGGCAGTGAGGCGTGCCGATTATATGAACAACGCCCTGAGCTACCTCCAGAACTCACACTACAGACGCAAGCGCTCCACCTCCAACACGACAGGTGAGGGTTTAGCCAGGGGGGGTCTGAGTCAGAGCGGAGACTCAGAGTTCATCAAAAATTAAAGTGAAACTTATAAAACATGTTGATATGTTATTTTCTGCAAATATAGCATTTACAAAACAGTAAAAGGTAATGGTGATCTAAATATATTATGTGTTAGCAGTTAATACCCCACAGAAGTAAAATGTCACTCAAATGTGTGTGTGGGGGGGGCCCCAAGGAATCTTCTCCTGAACATGTTAGGAAGAAAATCAAATAAATTCCTGTCTTCTGCTGCATTTTAGTTATAATTTTTCGCCAGTAATAATGAGCTTATACCAAGTTGGTGAAACCTCATCTGTGACACTAGGTTGGCCCATGCGTCACACCATAGTTCTATAGACTGTTCTTTAAATGTAATCTTAAAGGGCCCATGTTACGCTATTTTCTGATCTCTGTTCTAATGTTGTTTCCTCTTCACAAACAGACCTGGAGTTGTGTTTTGTTTCACTCACACATGTTTAACACACAAACCCTGCATATTTAGGCTGAGTTCTTCTCTCAAACAGAAAAAAACTATGTTCTACCTTGTGATGTCACGTCGTAATACAAGAAGTGCTCCACTGTGTTTTAAAACTACCACTACATGACATCACAAGGTGGAACAGAGCATTTTGAGCACTGGAGATGTAGACAGACTAATAATCCAGGCTTATTCAAACATGTGAATGAAACAAAACACAACTCCAGGTATGTTTTTGAGGAAGTAACAGCATTATAACATGGCTTAAACCTCACAAGAGTCAGTTTTGCACAGTATAGGACCTTTAAATGTAATCTTAAACATTTTATTTCAAGTACATTTTTTCAATTCAATGCATATTTTAGGCCTATACTATCAGCCTACACTTTCTACATTTGCCAATAACACTGGCTCCTCTGTGCGTGCCCCTCAGAGCTGTCAGACGAGGACATAGCGGCTGTGGCTGAAGAGAGTGGCTGTGCCCGCCTCACCGCAGAGCCATCCTGTAACAGTGTGCCCAACCTGTACAAGTACCGCACTGCCAACTCTGTGTGCAACAACCTGTGAGTACACCGCCCTCTGCTGGGGGAGCGAGTCATCACATTTACAGTCTACACAACGCAAAAACAGCCAGCCACATTCACAATATCATTCAGAACATCTTTTTGACTTCACTTTGGTTCAGTTAGGAATAAGTTTGGTTTTATTTCATTTTAATTTTTTTTTTTTTTTACTAAATTAAGCTTTTTGGTTTCCTTAAACTAGGAAAAAATGCCATTAAAACTTTTCATTTGTCAGAATGGCTGAGGAATAGGGTTGTTAATCTTTAGAATGATCTTGAGCTGTATCTTTCACAAGTATAAGACACATAGACTAGTATACGCCCATGGACCACTGAGGGATTACACAGATATAAGGCCACATGGGAATAGAAAACAAAGTACTACCGTTTAATGTGGAAAATCACATTCTATTGTCTAAAGAAAGAGCGTTTTTTATTATCATCATAGTATCAGAATTGGAATTGAGTATCGAGTCTATCCCTTAGTATCAAAATCAAGTTTGAAATCTTGTGTATTGTGGGTATTGTGGGATATATTTTTATTATTTGCGTTATTTATATTTATTCCATATCCATCGGCCATATTGCTATTGTTGAATACTGAGAGAGAATTCTATAGATTTGTACTGCAGCTGAGATGATCCTGTCTATAGAGCCCAGTGCACATGTCTAACAGAGCTGCTTGTTTGTCAGGGAGCACCCACTCTGGGGAGCATCCAACACCCCCTTCTTGCGCCTTCTGCCAGCAGAGTACCAGGACGGATTGTCTTTGCCCAAGGGCTGGGACCCCCAAGTCAAGATCAACCAGCACATCCTACCCCTGGTATTTGAATTTTTGCTCATAAGAAAATAAATTCTGTAAAGATGGTGAGGGTGGGCCTATTTTAATGAATGAATGAAAATATTGTCATTTTAATTGAGCATGTTCATGTTCAGGAAATGTATTTTAAGAGCCATATTTATTTGTTTTTAGGTAGGCAAAAATAGAATTGAAAATTTAGTTTCTAAATAAATGCCCGTGTGCCCTCTAGTTGTAATTGTGGATTATGGTTAAAACAACTCATGGAGATATTGTAGCAAAAACAAAGCAATTTGTTTGTAAATGCTACATGTCAGTAATCAACCATTATTTAAAATTAATTTACTAATTTAAAGCCACAGTATGTAACTTAGTTAGTAGACTAAAATAAAATCATGTTTTTTTTTCTTTCATTTTGGTTGTGTTTATTGGAAAGAAAAACGTAGAAAAACATGTATCCTCACTGTGAGTGGGCTTGCATCTCCACAAACCTGACTCATTTTTGGCTTGGAAGAGGGCCTCCTCCTGCTTGTTTCCATGGAAATGTTGTTCCTTTGACCATGTTATCCTACAGTATGACATACAACGTATCTCCATGGAGAATGTTCCCAAGTATGGGTTTAACTTTCTATTTTCACCTTCAGATAGGTCAGTTACAGGCTGTACCTTTGATGCACCTATGAAATGCACCTATTGACTGTTTTGGTGTTGCTATTATAATCATTCTGATGTTATATGTTTGTGGTGCAGGTGAGAGCCGTGTCCAACCACATCCTGCACACGGGGAACACGGTGGACGAGGACCCCTTGTACTCCATGCTGGTGACCTTCTTTGGACAGTGGACAGACCATGACCTAACCCTGACCCCTCACTCTCCGCTCATCCGCCCCTTCAACTCCACGGAGACCTGTGAGGAGACGTGTGAGCGTGCATTGCCTTGCTTCCCCATAAAGGTACCACTGACAATCTATGTGCAAGAGAGAGACAAGTCCCAGGAGCTGACAGATACAGTTAGACCTTCACCTGATTAGAGTCCATATTGGTGGTTTTCAGATTCTAGAATGCAATGATTTAATACCAGATGGGGGAGATGCATTTTAGCCACTTCATGTTAGCCTAAACCAATAGCTTTTTATAGTCAAACATACACATATGTTTTTGTCCAGTCATGCAAGTTAAAGGATGAAAAGAGAAGTGGTGTGTAAGGTATTTGAATAGAATTATTTACTGTTCCTTGTCCTTTTGGGGTATTTTAGTGCAAAATAGGTACATTTGCAGTCTTGTATTTAAAAAAAACCAAAAAAAAAAAACCTGCCAAACTGAACTGTCATGATTACAAACACCTGGCGGTAGGGGCGTGGAGACCTGTTAGACCAATCACACTGTTCCTTATACCCCCAGACCCGCCCCTCCTTCCCCCCCACTCTCTTCTTTAATCCTACGAGTACTGCCCAGTTTAGCAGGGCCCATATTACTCTATTTCCTCACCACAAACACACCTGGAGTTGTGTTTTGTTTCATTCACACGTTTAACACACAAATCCTGCATATTTAGGCTGAGCTCTTCTCTCAAACAAAAAACACTCTTGTGATGTCATGTGGTAATACAAGAAGTGCTCCACTGTGTTTTTAAACTCCACACACCTTCACTAGAATCATTTGGATGACTGCAGCCCTGGAATTGCCAATCTCTACTGAACAAAAGGCAAAAGGAGCTGTTAACTTGAAAACTACCACTACATGACATCACAAGGGGGAACAGAGCATTTTGAGCTTTGGAGATGTAGACAGACTAATAATAAAATGTTACTCAAACATGTGTGAATGAAACAAAACACAACTCCAGGTATGTTTTTGAGGAGGTAATAGCATTATAACATGGCTTAAAGCTCACAAGAGTCAGTTTAGTGTAATACATGACCTTTAAGTACAAATGTGCTGTTGTGTGCAGGTCCCCAGTGGAGACGGGCGGCTGCCCCAGGGTGGGTGCATACCGTTCATCCGTTCGTCCCCAGCGTGCACGGGGGGTCTGGTCAGGAACCAGTTGAACGCCCTGACTGCCTTCGTGGACGTGGGACAGGTGTACGGGGCGGACCATGCCAAAGCTCAGGCGCTCCGGGACCTCTCCTCAGACAAGGGCCTCATGAAGGTCAACCAGGAGTACAATGACAATGGACGTGAGCTCCTGCCCTTCAGCCCTATGACCGTCAACATGTGTGCCACCAGGAGGCGCATCACCAACGACTCCAACGCAGAGGAGGTGCCCTGCTTCCATGCTGGTGAGTGAGGGTCCCAGGGAGGATTCTAACACTATTCGAACTACTTTAACATGATCACTACAGCTGGCTCATACTCTGGGTATGGAGGCACATTTTGGTCACTGTGCTTTAAAGAAGACCTTGTGTCTGCTAAACAATAACATTGATATTAATTTATGCAACTGACACAATAACCCTAAAGCGGGATTATCCCCAAAACACTATTCTATATCTATATTATTGTTTAAAAAAACAAAACAAGACTTGGGTTATTTTGAATAAATAGCAGAATTAAACACTTAAATCAGAGCTATTGTGCTTGTGTGTCTGTATAGTTCTAATCTCTGACAATGTGGATCATTATGTTATAATTTGCACATTTTAAATCTCAATATTCATCTAAAACGACTTAATAAAAGAAAGAAGTCCACTGACTTAATATATTAGCTGACGTCGTCGTAAACATCATCACAACAGAGCACCACATGCTGGGGCAGGACACATTTTCTCAAAGGAAACACTGTTATGATGGTTAAAAGCTCATTTAGGTTGATGGCCCATATTACACTATTTTCTGATCTCTGTTCTAATGTTGTTTCCTCATCACAAACAGACCCGGAGTTGTGTTTTGTTCCATTCACACATGTTTAACACAAAAACCCTGCATATTTAGGCTGAGTCCTTCTCTCAAACAGAAAACACTCTGTTCCACCTTGTGATGTTATGTGGTTGCTCCACTGTGTTTGCTCCACATACACCTTCAATAGGATCATTTAGCTCATTTCAGTCCTGGAATTGCCCATCTCTACTGAAGTAAAGGTAAAAGGAGATGTTAACTTGACAACTGCAACTTCATGACATCATAAGATGGAAGAGAGCATTTTGAGCATTGGAAATGTAGACAGGCTCACAGGAGTCATGTTTGTGTAATATGGGACCTTTAAAAGTGCCTGTTGTTGTTGTGCAGGTGATGAACGTGTGAACGAGAACCTCGCTCTGACCGCCCTCCACACTCTGATGCTGAGGGAGCACAACCGGCTGGCCCGCAGGCTGGCCCAGCTCAACCCTCACTGGGGCGGGGAGAAGCTGTACCAAGAAGCCCGCAAGATCCTAGGGGCCGTCTCACAGGTACTTAATTTGAATAAAAAAAATTACAAAGATACGTTTAAATTTGTTGCCAAAATACTACAGAGTAAATTATATAAATAAACAATAAATCAATAAGTACTTTTCCCCCTTTTTTGGTATAGTAAAAAAGTGGGGCAGTCTCTAAATTGATGCAACACAGACAGGTGCTCACCACTTCCCCTCTCGTCCTCTACCCCCTCTACCCCCTCTACGCTCTCTACCCCCTCTACTCCCTTC
>KN476926.1:0-15841 GCA_000787095.1 Periophthalmodon schlosseri | reverse complement strand
CTCCAATGCTTTTGACGTCTGTTGGTCTATTGGTTAAAGACTGACTGTATGGGCTGTATTGCTTATGGGTCCCTTTTACAGCATTCACTGGCACTAGCTCTGTACTTTGTTCATTGGAAACTTCAAATGGTGATCGCTTTTGAAAGATGAGCAAACTTTTCCAGCGTGTACCCATCATGGCACGGAGTTACTGATACACAGGTTTTGCACAAGCATAACAATTGGTGAAACACGAATGGGTAGCCAAAAACACATAACCTACTATTTTTCCTCAAAGGGGAGAGTCAAGAAGACTTCTCTTCAAATTAATGAACAATCGAAATGTTAATTACTCTAGTTGAATAGTTTTTAATGATTTGACATCCAAGTACTTGCTCTGAAAATGTCAGGGTTGTTTTCATGCCACTTTGCGTTGGCCTGCTCTGTTAAAAGGTTAACTCGTGAGGGGAATGACAACACAGTTTAAAGAGAGAGCATTCAGTTGTGAGAGGTTCAATAATAGACTACCAAAGCAGGGTTACAATCAACTCTCTTTTCCTGGAATATTTTCCTTAACAATTGACTACAGGTGTATCAAAGGTTAGATAAAGAGGCAGCAAATTGTGTATAGGTTCACAACAGGCTCCAGTCAAGGTTCTGGCCCCCTTCTCAGAATGCTGAAGGGTAAGGTAATGCCCATTTTTTACTCCAAATAACAATTAAAAGCAAATTCAGCCAACAAAGTTAAATTAGTTATGTAAAACTAAGTATTTTTATATAATTCACATGGCAATATTTAGCTTTAAAATGTATTTAAATGTCATTGATAAACCCTTGCACTAAGCACTGGCAAGTGTTCTAGCAAGAAATGCTGTTTTCACTATACACCAGTGCCATAT
Source organism: Periophthalmodon schlosseri (assembly GCA_000787095.1). Lineage (NCBI taxonomy): Eukaryota > Metazoa > Chordata > Actinopteri > Gobiiformes > Gobiidae > Periophthalmodon > Periophthalmodon schlosseri. The sequence goes on along the minus strand of KN476926.1, from coordinate 14,963 downwards.
ATATAACTGGTAATGTACTCAAGATTGCAATGTTTTTGTTTTGGTTTTTTTTTTTTTTTATTATATCCAAATAGTTAAATTAAACATGAACAAGTGTCCCTTTCCAACATCGAAACAGTCATGAGACTCTGATGTGTTCCGCTCCCACGTGTGCCTGCTTCCACACAGTCTGCTCCATGGATCCTCTGCCCTTTCCTCTTTCTGAAATGTCATGCTTATTCTTTTGATTCATCTGGACTAGTCAGATCTCTTCTCCTAACCCCTGTTGAAGTCCTTTGTCCAATTTTCCAAAGTGTCATGTCTCACCTCAACCCCATTACGGAGCGTGCGAAGCCCATACCCTGGGAGAGGGGAGAGATTCCTGCAGTGGACGTGCGGCCGGCGGTCCCTCTCTCTCACACCAGTTTGCAGGTGCTTCAGCCCACCTCCAGAGGGCAATTAAAGCCTCCCCAGACTGCCCCCGTCTATTCCGAGCTGTCAGAGTCCACCGCTATGATTCCTGTCCAAATCTCTCCAGGCCAGTGCTACGTGACCGCACACATTCCCCCCAAGCAATAGCATTACATGGTTTATTTTCCAGAGTTGGGCAATTTCACTCTGTTGGCAAGAATAATAGTTTTAAAAGCTTTACCAGGGTTTAAGTTAGTTTTCTACAAATTGTCAAAACTTCTAACGCCACAAAAAATAATACATTTTTCTTTGCACTATGTAACGTTTATGGTGGAAGGTTTGCCACCTACTTGTCTCTATGGAGATGTTATTACTTTGTGTGGAATGTTCCAAGGTGTGGCATTAAACACCAACACATTAAATTGGGGCAGCATTGACTCTAGTGTAAAATGTTTACCCACATTGCCTAGTATGAATGCGGTGTGTGAGAGTGATTGGTGGTGGCAGACTGGCAGCCTCGCTTCCGTCAGTCTGTCCCAGGGCATCTGTAGTTACAGGACTATGGGATGAATGAATTAACTCCTTGTACCATTATTATAGTGTGTTACCTTGTTTTACATTATATTATTGGTCAACGGACCAAAACAAACCATACCATATTTTTCAGTCACTTGTATGCATACATGGTTAATGCAATAAAGTATACGTTAGCCAAAGTATTTATTAGTGAACGAAATATTTTATGTATAAAAGATTATTAAAGATTTATGTGTATCACAGCAGAAAAGCGAAGGGAATGAGTAAGCTGTTTTGTGTGTACTATTGTGAGTGTAGTTTTGGTGAAATAACTGGTAAGATCATAAAAAAATACTTCAAAGGCCTGATATGAAGGAACCACACTGATATCCTGCCAGTGATTAGGATTCTCAGTTTCCTTAGTTGGAAGCTGTGATTGTTCAGATGGAGGAGTTTACGCAGCAGCAGTGAAGAGAGGGGCTGTGTGTGCAGACGCTGTACTCTCAAACACAATTCTGGCATGCTCTGGTTTTGGGGAAAGTTCAGTCCTTTCAGCAGTTCACCAGGGCTCGCTGAGAAGAACAAACAAAATGTGCTGCTGTGATTAGGTTTAATCCATTTTTTGCCAAAATCAAACTAATTAAAAGCCCCCATACTTATCAACTTTTGTGAGAAAAGAAACTCCCTTGTTTAGTACATCAACACAACATAGATGCAGATTTGTATTATTATTATTATTTGTATTCAATAATAAAGATATCTAAGATGTTGGGCTGTATTTAAAGTGGCTGTACTTCTTTTTGTATTGTATAATTGTATTTGAACAAACTTACTCCACTACGGATAGTAAAAGAAGCTCAAAGTGAGACTACTGTATTCTGTCTCCATCTTACCATTTTATGATGTGCGGACCAGGAAGTGCACTGTTAGCATACTAGTTTTTGTATTGCCATGAAACTCTATCTCGGCCTCTTAAAGTTTTAAAAAGCATTTATAAACTCATTGCGGTGAATAATTAAGATGCTGGGAATGCATAATAGAAGTGAGGCAGAAGTTTGCACTGCTGCAAACCATTTAAAATGAACTTTAAGACTGTAAAAATCAGGTACAGCACTTTCTAAAAGCCCCATACCTTTTTTAAAAAAGACACCCTCTTGGGTCGTGTATCTACCACAACATGCATGTAGTTTTTATATTTAAATAACAAGGACATTTTACTGCATCCAAGGCGCTGGGTTATATTTAAAGATGCAACTATGGCTGTGTGGGAAGCGGAAAGAAGAAAGAGGTAGACCAAAGGGAAGAGAGAGAAGAGGGCTGTACAAATGAGGCCGTGATGGGGTCTGGCAGTTGATTATGGCTGGTAAACGCGTCTATGTGGGGGAGGCTCCGGGACAGACTGCTGGCTTAATTGGAGTGGATGGGAGGGATTCGTGGTTCATAACAGGATCGCAACAATTTACATGCTTACACCTCTGGCAATTGAAGGAGGTGCACTATTTGTAGGTTTGCAGAGTCCTAATATAAACTATTCATTTTGTTCAGCGTAACTTTCTCACTTAAGTCGGTTAAATAAAACATGCAAAAAATTGTAAAGTGGAAGAAATGGTGTGAAAATGAAACATTTTGACATGCAGAAAATATATAGTGAGTTTGCATTTTATAGGAGCAGTTTATTATTTTCTACCAACTTGCTTTCACAGCAATGAATGCATAATGTAAATGGGTGAAGCAAGTCTGTTTACTGAGAAATTTAATCCAGCTCTGTAAGGTTCGGTTACAAATGCAAAATGTTTCAAAGGTAAAGGTTGTAATATCCTCACATGGCATACATTTTCACAGCATGAATCAACATACAGCATAAAGTATTTCCCCTGTTTTTAGCACTATAAGAATTGTTTAAGACTAATTTAAGGGCCAAGATATAAGCCCTTTTTATGTTTGTGAAAAAGGTGATGTATTTGGCACAGCTCTCTTCTTTGTGCTGGACTTGCATAGAGTTGTTGTGCCTGTGAGCAAGACACCACACCCACAGTGCCTGAATGAATTTGTCACTGTTATTGTGTATTATGTTGGCAGTTGGCAATTTGACTGACTGAGGAATGAATGTCAGTTATTGTTTTGTCTGCATGATTCTTTAACCATATAGTTGTGTTGTGAGGCATAGCGTTATGCAATATTCTGTAAATACAACCTTTTCAACTGTTTTACAGGTGCTGTCGCCTCTGACGTCTTTGGTCCTGGGTGAGCGCACAGTCCGGGTGGTGGATGATAAAGTCAGTGTGACAGAGCTAGGAGTACAGCTGGTCTCTGGGCTCTCTCTGTCTCTGCAGCTCAGCCCCGGCAGCAACAGAGCCATCGTTGCCACGGCTACCACGCAGGAGGTGATTGAGACGCTCAAACAGGTACTAACCCCAATCATCTTTGTATTTATTGTTGTACATTATTCTGAAACTCCAGAAGAAATTTGCCGCTGCTCAGGTCAATCTCTCATCAGTATCTGTGCACGTAATGACGAGGTTTGATTGGAGTTTATGAATCCAATGATAATAATAGTAATTTCTCCTCTGTGGTGATTTGATTTCAAGAAGCTACTTTCTTGATTTGCATAACCAACGCTGAGCATCTCTGTTCATGTTCATTATAATTGTAAATGAGTAAGGCTACTCTTTCTCCCCCGAGAGAGAAGAATGAACTTATATTCAGTCTATTTATCCAATTGTTTCTATAAGGCAGTCGACTGTAATTAAGATGCTCTGCTTCTAACCTGTTGCACATTTCGAGTCATTCTTATGCATATGAGAAAATTTGCAAATTATAGTGTTATTTTGAGCATCATTTGCAAACTGGGTGAGGGCTGTTATGCTCAGATCTGTTTCCTTTGTGTGCCTGTGTTTTAGGAGTCCTTCATCAGTGCTTGGCTGCAGCTCAGTGATGGCTCCATGACTCCTCTGGACAACTACAACCCCGCTCACTTCACTCTGTCGGCCACCTCTCTGGACCATAAGGTGGTGACCGTTCAGCAGACAGAGGCCTGGAAGTGGCCCAGCATCGTGGCCAAAGGAGAGGGTCAGGGTTTACTGGTCCGAGTCGAGATGAGCCTCTCTAAGCAGTGTCAGAAGGGAAAGCGCAGCACCATCCTGGGGACTGGCATGGCCAATATTCAGGTGAGGCTGGGCTTGTCTGAGGAGTACAGACAGCCTGGGGAGAGGCGAACAAGGCCTGAGCCACCTTATTACGGAGGCTCCATCTCCGACATGGAAACTGGGTTAATCAACCGTGGAACTACAACCATGAGGGGCCAGGCCCCCGGGAGGCCTAATGGGGGCCGCCTGTCAGCGGACAGTGGAGCCCGCGTCCCCAGTGACTTCTCAGAGTATCCAGACCAGGCTGAGCAGCCACACAGCCACAGCACTGACGATTTACTACCATCACGCACCAGAGGCCTCACAGACCTGGAGATCGGCATGTACGCTCTGCTCGGCGTCTTCTGCCTGGCCATCATGGTCTTTCTCATTAACTGCATTTCATATGCTTATAAATACCGCAGCAAACAGCTGTCCATTGAGACACCGGAGACCATGCCCCACGCCCATGACTGGGTGTGGTTGGGTCAAGAGGAGGGCCTGTGTCTGCAGCAGGATGAGTTGGGTGGGACCTTGGAGGAGGGGAGCCAGCTCCTAAACGGGGGATTACATCGCACTGCCAGTGCAGGGTGTGGCTCCAGTGGGAAGGATCATAAGAATGAGTCCATGAACTCTCCCACAACGAAGAGAAAAAGAGTCAAGTTTACAACCTTTTCCAATGTCAAGGCCAGTAATGGCTGTCCTGTGCTCAGCCCCTTGGCACTGGTGCAGACCAGTGAGATCAAATGGGTTTGTCCGGACATAGAGCTTGGGGACTCCAAGGATCTTAGGAACTACATGGAGAGGCTGAATGAGAATGCAGTCAAGAATATTGCATAGGGAGTACTTTTCATTTGTAATAGAACAAAGGATAAACTCACCTGATTGCCTTCAGAATACAGAGGATGGTTCAGAGGGAGGCAACTCACAGTGACTAAAGGTACGGACATGTAGTACCTCACCACAACACAACAGGGCCATTTAGCCTTTCCACAGCAGTAACTACAAACTTTAACCTGGGAGGATCTGCCACGTCATCAGAGCATTGTTAAAAGGAGAATTATAAACTTTATATTGTTCCTTAAAATAAAGTATATTATCTTTGATTCACTTTTTTAATTCATGTACTTTTGAAACCATTGTTTACTGTTGTGTCTGTTGCTTTCCTAAGGCCTGTTGCTAGAATCGAGGTCTGTTGTAGCTCAGATTCAATTTGGGCAAAGTTTTCTGTCTTTCTGTGTGTTTAACAGCCACTCCAATTCCAGTATTCCAATGTCCATCATTCTACATCTGTTTGGGGGAAGAATTCAAAGCTTTTTTTCTATTGTATATAAGTGAGATTTAGTTTGATAGTGTTGTGTAAAGATGAATTTTGTAAAAGTGTTGTTGATTCCCTTTTACTTATTTTTGTTGCCTGGTCTCCACAAACCAGATCCATGCATGCTGTTGTAGACGGGGCATGTCTGGTTTACAATTACAATGTATAGACATCAATGGAGACCTTTTACATTTTTTTTTATTACCATATGGAATTTTGTCCTTTTTTTTTTTTAAACGTTAAAATTTGTGTTGTATTATGAATCTATTTTATCTTATATCATTTAACCCACTGTTTTTTGCAGTCATAGATTCAACACAGATTCAACAAAATACTGAAAACCAATAGACAATCACTGTTATATCCATCCAACATGCTCACTGACACTGTCCAGTTGACTAGACCTAGTGTTCTGAATTACAATGTAAATTCTCCTCATTCTTTCTGAATGTTGGGTTACAAAAGAATACCAGTCCACTGTTCCAATGTTGACTTTTTAAATTGTGTTCTAAAATTGTTTTCCCTATTGCTTTGAAACCTGGCTGCTGGACTAATTAAACTGGGAGTGACTCTTCTCCATCATATTTCTTTGTGCAGTTATTGGATTTTAATACATCCTCTGCCAGTGTGTATAGCTATCAAACAGTCTTTTATGTGGAGATGTAGATTAGTCCTGTTTAGTCGGGATTTGCACATGGTATACATGCACAAATCACTATTTTATTGTTATTAACTACATATTTATTTGTAACTGGTATCTAAAACTAATAATTAGATATAAACAGAGTAAAATTGATCAGTTGAGATTTACAGGATTACACAATTGCAAGATCTTTGGTTGTGATCTGAGGGTTCAGTGGCACAGATTTGCAGCATCTCTCCTGTCAGTCTACCCGAGGGCAGCTAGCTACAGAAGTATCTTACCATCAGCTATGGTGGCAATGGACAATGGTCCGAAAAAGCACTATATAAATATAAGACCATACAGACAGTGTTATACTTTATAAAATACACAGTGAGCTCCTCTTTACCATGAGAGTACCATTAATTGCACAGAGGTTTAAGGCCAAATGCAGCAGTCCATTGAAGGGCTGGAACTCTTCTCAGACAATTAGTCTCTTCCACAGGATCAGAGCTATGCTCTTCCAAAAGGGCAAGCTAATTAGAGATTACTGAGTTCAGTCTTATTACATGTTAATGTGGCATTTCCTATGCAATTTGTCTTGCCCACTTACTGTACCTTTGAATCTCTTACATGTAATTATGACCTAATTAGAGCAATCCCCAGGACCTGGAGACATCTCAGATGCTTTATTCTGGGAAATGTAAAATATTTCATCAGGAATATATGTCAGAGCAGCAAAAATGTGGATTAAGTAATTATACATGGCGATGTGTGAAATGCCCAGTGATTTTCAATGTGTATATCAGCCCAAGTTGCATAATGCAGGTCTATGAATACATTTCGGAAACCTCTGCTGTTTGGCTAAGAGGTGATGCGACTGTTTACGCTATGGACTGTGCAATAGTGTCATCTCAATTATTACATCCAACAGTTACAAACGTTACATCATTGAGACAAACTCATTATTTACACTAACTCTGATGTCAGTTCCAAGTGCATGCACATGTTTCTGTGAGCGCAAAAGTTGCCAGTGGTTGGAGTGACCAGACATTTGTATCTCACCACAACTGTGAGTGGGGTGTGAATGAATAATGTAATGTGTGCTATTACATCAATGCCTTGTTTTCTTATAGGTCACTATATGTGTACAGCTGCTTGAATTCCTCCTCACACTATTGTGCTAATGTCCCAGCATACATTTCTCACACTGGACTCTGATTGCCTCTGCCCCACACCGCCTCTGCTGTCACCCTTCAGCCCACAGACCTGCACATGCCGCTTGTATAAAGTGCTTCTGGAATCGTAGAACCGCAGTGCTCCTAACTGACAGCCCTTGTCACGAATAATATAGCAGACCCCTACTATTACACTGACATCCCATATACGCTTATCCCATTCCCCTCCCAAGATTACCTGCTGTTGCTATGCCAACAATTCTTGGCACCAATTACAATAGCAGTGTCACCTATCAACATACACTCCCGACTACACCCGATCGCTGCAGACGTGGACTGAAAAGTGACAACATGACAGGACATGGAGAGAGTAAAGAGTGAGATTGGCCTTACCAAGCGTCAGCACTCATTAGCTTTCCCTCTACGTATCTCAATTCAGGCAGAAATCTTGGATGAATTGTAAAACAAGGAACTGTATTAGTGAATCTTTTATAATTTGGTCATCATTCTAGTGTCCACCTTCCTGCTGTGGGCTGTAGGTGGCTAGAGCCTGTCAAAGCCACAGTATTTTTGGCTTGATGGCAAGATATACCCTGGGCAATATCCTCTTCCTTTAGGCCTGACACAAAACAGAGAAGACAAGCACTCTCTGACTTTTGGGAGTGTAAATTACCAATCCGTCCATGTTATTGGGTAGTGAGAGTTAACTGTGGGAAAGGATTGCATGTTGACAAGCCAAAAGCTAAATGGCCTGTGTGCTGAAAAGCAAAATTGCAAACCATCTTAAAATTGTCTTTAATTTTGGTGACTAGGAATCAGCAATAAATGACATGACAAATTGTAGATGTTTTTCTCAATTTTTTTTAATTTTTTTTGTTTGATTTATGTGATTGCAGACCATTGTATTTACATGATTAAGTATTTGAAACAACATTGGTAGAGTGGTTAGAGCCCCAAAGATGGTTTCAATACTCTCTGAAGTCTGCTTTATTCTTATGTGGTCTTTCTAGTTAGTCCAGTTTGTACCTAGGTTACCCACAGTAGATTCTACCACTCAACACCACAAGAATAAAAACGGCCTGTTTGTACAAACCAGGTCATGCCATTAATTTGCACCACATTAAGTTGAAAACAATGAGTTTGTCCACAAAGGTGCTGGTCTCTGTATTGTTCTCATTTGTGTGTACTCTGGCTGTTGAGTTGTCCCCTAGCACAGTGCAGCCCTGTTTGTCACCAGGCCGCCGCAGATAAACCGCAGAAAAATTACCCAGCATGCACGGCTCCATACATGCGTCTACGTGCTCCCAGGTGATTTATGACTTGGACGTGCACAATTAAAGCGGCTCCGAATGTGCTATTGTTTTCTTTATCCTGCTGACACCAGAGCACTCCTCTAGGTGAGGCCGAGGGAGACGTTGATTAGTGACTTGGAATAGGAAACATGTTGAATAAATAAAATACAATGTGCCTTCAGCTAGCCGAGTAAAGCTAGTGGGATGCTAACACATACAAATCTAATCATAAAGTTAGCTATGTGCTGTTAATCGTTGACAGCTCTTGCAGCGCTGGCATTATTAGGATCTGAGTGATGATGGGATTGGGGATATGAACATGACTATATGCAAAAAATTTGATTTGTGCACTCATCAGGCTAAACAATACAGTCCCTGTGGGAGATTATTTGGTGCAAATTTGCAGGTGATTAGAGTGAATAGGCAATCTGTAGCTCAAATTTAGATTTGTTTTGTCTTATCAAAGTTAATGGTTCATACACACGAGCTAATGGTCTATTGGTACTGCTGAATATTGAGGTAAACTAATAGCACCAATGTTTTAAGCTAAAAAAAAATGTTTGATTATTTGGATCTTTTCATAAATTATATTAAAGTATTGTAAACCAAATATGTTTCCGACATGAAGGTAATAGAAGGTTTAAATGAACAGCCCCTGACATATCTCTATCCATTTTTATTTTATTTTATTTTTTTATTTTATTTTATTTTTTTTTTAGTGTAGGCTTCAGCGTCTCCAAAACTATAACACACCAAAACACATTTGACCAAGTTTTAGAGAGCACTGAATGGGATCTTTGACGTATCTATTAATAAAAATGGGGAAACAAACACAGCACTGCTCTAGAATAAAATCACACTAGTTCTGCACGGATCCCTGAGTCCCTGTGGAGCTGGTATACTGGTCTGGTCATGAGGACAGGGCAGCAGCTGTTGGGCCGCCCCTCTGCTCTGCTCCTCTCACTGGAGTTTCTTTACTGTTTGTTTGATGTGTGCTGATATTTGTGTTTTGGGCCTGTGTTTTCCCACCTCCTGCGGGGGTTGTGTGTTCCCTGGTCCCTGAAGTGATAATGATGGCTTGCTCGCTGCCTGCTTTGTTCTTCAGCACAATGGCATGACAAGACCAACAGCACAAGAATTGTTGCTGCTAATAACAAAAGTTGAGAAAAAAGGGGGAAAAAAGATTTGGCAATAAAAACAAGCGCAAATGGATGCAGTGGCGGTTGTTAAGTTGTAAGTTACTGTTCACAGTGAGAATTGCATGCCTAGGCACTGGCAGATACTGAAATAACTTTGTTTTACTCTTGTGTCCCTGGCAACCATGTAAGACTATGTAGATCTTTTATACTCTGGAAAATTAGGTCCTATAAATACTTTTGATTCCTTATTTTACAAGTAAAATTAATTCAGTGCTGACTTCTAATACCACCATAGAGGCTCCGTCTCATCCACTCCTTGTTCAGTTAATCGCTGAAGTGGAGCACTTTAAAAAACACAACAAAAAAAAAACAATTGCTGCTATAGTTTTCAAAGTTAGTGCTCGGGAATGGAAAACAGCCCAAGTTTGTAGAGTTACTCAAACGAAACACAGCACAACTTCTGGTATGAAGAAGAAAAAATATAACATGATGTTGCGCTTATGAGTTTTGGAATCACCTTTTTCATTAATTACACAACAGCATTGTATAAATTCCAGAGATGGGTAGTACTCAGTTACATTTACTCTTAACTTTTTTAAAAAATGCACTTTTCTGTGTACTTTTTTGGCAGCATACATTTACCCCTACTTAAGTATTTTTACTGAAGTAACAGTACTTACTTGAGTAAAAGTTTTGGTTACTCTTCCCACTGTGAGTAAGTCTACAAGTGACAAAAGCTTTATGTTGAAAATATTAAATGATTTGAACATTTGTTTCTTGCAGATATGGTTTAGTTTGTGTCCATCCATTTGAAATTTAGATTTTTGGATTTTGTGCATTATTTAATGTCCTTCCAATTACATCCACTTCGAATTATAAAGCAGATTACTAAAGTATAAAGCAGATGTTACGTCCCAACAGTTGTTCTTTAAATTACTCTTACTTTCTTGGACCACTACTTTGTACTTGTATTTGAGTAATAGTATTGTGAAGTAATGGTACAATTTTTGGCTACTCTGTCCATCTCTGATAAATTCAAATCTGCATCCAGCATTAACTGTTGAAAAAAAATTGAATAGCCTAACAACCCTAAGCCGGTATCATCAATATCTAATGCTGCAAATACTTGTGGACCAGACTCTAGTATGAGTTCAGTGTTTTCCTGTATTAGTCACTTGTCCTGTCATTTATCGCATGACTTGTTCTGGATTGCCACCTGCGACACCTCACCTCTGTACAGGGGAATGTAAAGCTCTGTAAATAGAGGTCACAAACACACTGTGCGAGCCAAAAGAAAACATGGGGCTGAAAGCTGATGTGCCTCTGTTGGGGTTGACAAGGACAATTGCCATCACAGCACTTGACATTTCCTCAACATCAACAAATGGAACTCACCATTTTGCTGAATTTCATGGAGAGAAATAAAACTTACATAGAGTTGCAGTATTGAGCCACTATATTGCACAGGGGACAAGTGTAGCCAAAAACGATACAAGAGGACGACCACTGAATGAACATGAGCCAGAAGTGAACAAATCACAAATAACGCCACACTCTGACAAACGCTCTTGCATCCATCCTTGAGCTCCATCTGTTAAAACTGTAGCAGACACCAGACAGCAAATTTGGACTTCTGTTTGGATGCAAAACACTGTCCAAATATCATGCTGTCTGTCTGTGACATATTCAAAAGTATATTGTGAGTTTAAGCCCTACGACTTGAAATATAACTAATCATCTTAATTTGTTCTACATGGCTATTCTAGCCCGGGTTACATGTTATAAGAGGTTGTTACATAATTTTACATTTAGGTTACATGTTATTACAAAGTTACACAATATGAGGCAGTGACTTACCAGAAAACTCTCAGAACTGAAGAAGCTACCTGGATGAGTGGCAAAACATATTCAACTTTTGTCCAGTTGACAGAATTCAGTTTTCTTTTGTGGTGGAATCTATATGGACAACTGAGTGATTATACCTACATATGTTATTGTAAGGTGTTACACAGTGTTATATTCAGGTTACATGTTATTACAGGTTGTTACATAGTGTTACATTTGAGTGACATATTTTTGCCGCTTGTTCATGTTACATTTGGTTTACATTGTATAGTTATTACAACATTTTACAGTGTTACATTATGACTACGTGTTATTACAGATTGTTACAGTGTTACATTAGGGCTGCATGTTAGTACGCAATGTTGCTTTTGGATTACTTGTCATTGCAGATCGTTACGCAGTGTTACTTTAGGGTTATGAGTCACTATAGACAGTGTTACATTTGGGTTACATGTTATTATAGGGTTTTGCCAGTGTTACATTTGGGTTACATGTTATTATAGGGTTTTGCACAGTGTTACATTTGGGTTACATGTTATTATAGGGTTTTGCACAGTGTTACATTTGGGTTACATGTTATTACAGGGTGCTGCAGAGTGTTACATTTGCTTTGAATGTTATTACAGGGTGTTACACAGTGTTACATTTGGGTTATGTGTTATTACAGTGTGTTAAAGAGTGTTACATTAGGGTTACACGTTATTACAGGTTGTTATGCAGTGTTACATTAAGGTTATGAGTCACAGTAGATTGTTACAGTGTTACATTTGGGTTTCATGGATGGTATTGCCAATTGTCCCACAGGGTTATCTTTGAGTTACATGTTTCTTACATGTTTCAGTTTGTTTTCTACTTAAATAGGTATGTGTCAAGTTTACTGTAGAATCGTTACTTTTTTGTTTCACAACCCTGCTGGTAAGTGGAGTCAGAATGTGTGTGTCAGGAGAGGCTAGGCTCCTGTGCACTGTCAGCCTTATTTTCACTTCATCTCAGCCTGGCCATTTATCAAATTACTGCCTGTTTCTACAGCTGACAGGAGACATTACCGAGGCACTAAGGAGCAGAAGAGCTCTTTAGTGTGGAATTGTGTGCTCTGGCCTGCAAATGGGTGCATCTTCTACCATTCCACAAACCCGCTGCCCTCCCATCTGTGGGTCTGCCTCCTTACCTGTTAAATCTCTATACAAATATTGCCAGTGTAGGTTAGGGCGCTGTGGAGGGGGAAGTGGATGTGTAAGATGGAGATTGTGTTTGGGGAGGGGGGCTGTAGTGTGGGAGAGGTTCTGGCAGGCCCATTATCCCGGTGCTGTCAGCCTGTCTGCTCCTCTGCTTTAGACCTACTCTCACATTCAAACATAGGTCTGCTCCCTTTTACCTATCTGCTCCTCTCTGTCAGGGTCAGGAATCAGTGGCTGCTACCAATACAAGATCTGCTGGACTGACTTGAAAGTAAATACGCACAGATCCTTCACTAGTCTATAAACAACAGAAGCTGCCTGTGCACACTGCTGTCAGATTGAATGTGATGTGTCTTTATTGGTTGAGCATACCTCAACTATATAATATTATTATTATTATTATTATTAGCATAATAATAATAAGCATATAGCATTTGCTATATATTATTATGTGTAAAATTGCATTAAAATAACAAAAAAGAAACATTTGTCCCTTAATTGTATGTTGCCTCTTATCTTCTTCTGGGACATGTCTAGTACATTCAAAGGCAGCCAAGTCATTGCAGCTGTGAGACACTGCTCCTCAGGAGGTTTGTCTCAAAGCTCCTCACAAATAACTTGGCAGCTCTGTCCTAAAATATCTTGTGTGTTTTTTTTGTTTTTTTTACTCAAATAGTAGACCAAAGTTAAACAGCAGTGTTATCCTAAATTGTAGAAAATCACTTTCTGGTAAAACAGGATTACATGGAACCAAACAAATCTACATTAGGCCTCAAACTGGACACAAACCAGGACCAAATCCAGGACCAAGTGTGAACCTTTAACCTACCAGTGAGAATACCTAGACTTTGTGTTTTAAAACCAACACTGATTCCTTTTAAACAGTTTCTTATACTGAAAAGGACTTTTCTGCACTGAGTTCCTCTGTCTGACAGCGCTCTGACTTGTCTGTGACTCAGCTTCTGATGAAGTCTGTAATTGGGGGCAGAGAGTAAACAGATTACTGATTCAATTAACCCTATACAGAGGGCACTCCTTCGACATTAAGCCTCTGCTCGGAGCCTCCACAGGCCTGGACTATGGATATAGGCCTAAATCAGCTTCTTCAGCAAAAAGGACATGTTCCCGGGCCCGATAAGCTCAATTAAAAGTGTTAAATGTGAGAATAATTCTGGCTGCCATTTTAGCTGCTGTCTGGGGATGGCAGCAACAGAGAAATGTCATTTTACTAGTGCAGAGAACAGGAGCAAGATTAAGAGACCCTTAGAGACTGGGGAAGCCGTTACAGCAGATGACTATGAATCACAGCCCACAGAGGCCTAGAGTGGCTTTAAATGCAACACTTTATATGAGCCAACTATTAGCACCTTTCTCCTATGAGCACTGGTACTGGTGGCTCATGAGACTGGGAAAGGCCAAAGTCACATTTTCGGACATTATAATGAAGTCAAATTATATAATGTAATTTGGGTTTTCATACATTTACTGTGCTAAATTCTGATTAGTATAATATGGAAAATAGAATTTTGATTTGAACTTATGTTTTATTAAGTTGCATTCTTTTTCTGCAGTAATAAAGTATATCCATAATAATAATCTAACCTGCATAGTATTAGTAATAATAATTATAGTTTATTTTGCTTGTGAATCCAGTTGTTAGTCATAAACAAACTCTAATCACTTGTCCAATTTCCAGGCCTAAAATTCAATATTATATTATAATAGTATATAATAGTATTGAATGTATAATGGCTATATAATATGTCTTAACTCTCTTGACAAAAAATATTTATACATTAACCAATTGCTTTAAAATGTATACAGGTCACAAGCAGGAAGTACAAAAATAAACCAAAAGATTGCAGTCCTCTGGCTCTGATTCCACTCTGACTCACTTCAATCTCATCTGAATCTTGGCTCGAGAGCAAAGAGGCATGTTTGTACAAATTAGTGCTGAGCTGTAAACCTGCCTTAAATAAACTACAGCCCTGCCTCCTCCTGACTTCTGTCTCTTGCTCTCCTTCCACCACTGGAGAGAACCATACCAGAGTCATCTCTATGGAGTGATGGTGAGAAGTACTCGCCTTGGTATTTAAGCAAAAGTACCGCTACCAGGGCAAAAAAACCAAAACTAAACTAAAGTAACAGTAAAAGTATCACATGAAAAAATCTACTTACCTAAAATTTTTACTTAAGTAAAGTATTTTACTACTTTTACTTTGTTGCATTCCACCACTGGTTCCTGTTACATCTGATCCCATGTGTGCAGAGGTGAGTAATCAGATCTGTGAAGAGGCGGCCTCACAGTAAGAATGCATGTTTTCAAATTGGAGTACTGTATAATATTATTATTATTATTA